>JADBJO010022428.1:25000-27970 GCA_016801955.1 Conus betulinus | reverse complement strand
CACACCACGACACAAAAACACCCACCCACGCGCGCGCAGGCATACCACCCAACACACAAACACCAACACACACAACACCAACAGCAACGCAAACAAAAAACACACACAACAAACACACAAACACACACACACAACCCACAATCACAACCACCACACACGCGCCGCGGCGCGCGTGCGCCGCGGCGCTGCGCGCGCACACACACACACCACACACACACACACAACACACACCCACACACACACAACAAACAAGTCCGGCGGCTTGTTATCTTCTGTTTGTAAAGGAAGGTGTAACTCCACACCTTACCTTGCGCAAGTCACCCCCTCCGGGGGGAGCAGGAAATACCCCCCTAACAGCCGACACAGATCGGGAAGGGGCAGAGCTCAAAGCGGGAGCCGGGACACACCCGGGTGGGGGTGTGGGGGGAGCTTTCTAACACCCAAAAAATGTCTGTAGACTAGCAGAGGACGATTGACATATTAGAATAAATAGCATCAACACCAGTGTTGTTTATGTTGAAATTCAAACCCTCACCTCCTTAACGAGTTCGTGTGTTTTTAACCAATGACTTTGTTCGTGTGTGAAGAGGACTAGTCTAGGACAATGTTTTGTGGTGCCAGAACATTTTGCGGCATCCATCTTTCCTCTCCTTTTCACCGTTCCACAAACACGTCAATACTGACAGGACTTTCACCAATCGTAGAAAAGTTTACGAATTCAGCGGAACACGAGACTTGAGGAATAAAATACTAAGTTTGAATAAATGGGAGCTTGTTAAAAGAAAAACGATGTTCAAAAACGGCTAAATGTCTGATTTAGCCTTGTCTCTTTTCCAGTAATATCTCGCTGCATGTCCTCCACGCCAAGCACGATAAGCATCAAGAATTATCAGGGTTTTCTTCCTTTTAATAAAGCCAGATTCAAACCCACAAATTTCTTTAATGCAAACTGACCTCATGTGCGAGAGAAAATTTTCTGACGAAGCATTTGTGGCTGCTCCCAGACATTTCTCATCTTCCTTCTTTCCCTGATTCTGCAGTCCCACACAGCCTGAATCCCCGACTACATCTTTCTACCAATTCGCTGGGACGTGTTGCAAAATTGGGTGACATAGTGTAATAAAACATAATATTTGGAAACAGGTTATGAATAAACGAAGATGAAGTATAACGATCCCGTCCCTAATTCCAACCTTCTTTTAGCTTCAAATTCCGCTTATCAATTCACTATAAACCGATGAGTTGTGTCTTTTAAGGTTGTTGTGGGAAAAACAACAAGATAAGATAGTGGTGTCTTTAGGGTGTGGGTGGGGTAAAACACTTACAGGTACGTGGATGTCTTGGAGGAGTGTGGGCAAAACACTAAACAGATCATTGGTGTGGTGTCTTTGAGGGGTGTGTGGGAAAACCTAACACAGAATAAGCGGTGGTTGTGTCTAAACTTTATCAGGCGGTGTTGTTAGGGGGAAAACTCGAAAACACTAACAAGATAAGAAGCGGTGTCTCTAAGGGTGTGTGGAGAAAAATAACAAGATAAGTGGTGTCTCTAAGGGTGTTGTGGGGAGAAAAACCTAACAAGATATGCGGTGTTTTTGGGCGAGAGGGTTAGTGTATTAGGTGTGGAAAAGACTAAACAAGATAGTGGTGTCTTTAAGGGTGTGGGAAAAAAAAACTAACAGATAACGCGGGTGTCTCTAAGGGGTGGGGGAAAAAAACTGACAAGATAAGCGGTGTCTTTAAGGGTGTGGGTGGGGGATGAAAGGGTGTCTTAAGGGGTGTGGTGGGGAAACTAACGAGAATATATAAGCGGTGTCTCTAAGGGTGTGTGGGGAAAAAAATAACAAGATAACAAGATAAGTGGTGTCTCTACTGGTCGTATATGGGGGGAAGAAAACTAACAAGATAAGCGATGTCTTTGCTCTAAGGGGTGTGGGGACAAAAACGAACTAACAAGATAGCTACCCGTTGTCTCTAAGGGTGTGGGGGTAAAACTTCCCCCCCCCCCCCCCAGGTCTCTAAGGGTGTGGGGTAAAACTTTCCTTTTTGAAGCGGTTGTCTTTTTCTTTGTTCTAACTAATGCTCTAAAAATTACCAGCAACGCGGTCCTTTGATTGATATATGGCTGTTTCCTTCTCTTACTCATGGCTCAAAAAAAATGGGCTCCAAATCACATCCTCTGATGAATGATTGATTGTCTCCTTCCTCCCTCCTCCTAGCGGCCTCGTTTTCATTCAACGTCCATTTTGCGACCAGTATGAGAAGATTCACAAGCCATCGCTCGTTCTTCGTTTTGGATTGTCCTCAAAGCTGTTTTCTCTTGCCTGATGAAGACCAAGGGCTTCGAAATGCGTTTTCGTCTTGTAATTTGTTTGTTCCTTTTGTCCGGCCGGCATTAAAATGGTAGGAAAGTTGGTATTTTTACGCTCACCACCCCCCCCCCCCCTGTCCCAGGAACTTTAGACCCCATGAAGCTTTAGCCCACCCCCCATAGTGATGAAGCTCCTTGACCATCTGGGACCCCCCCCCCCCCCCCCCCCCACCCCTTGACCCCCCCCCCCCCCCCCCCCACCCCCACGAAGGAGAGGCTCATCAGCTATGGCCAGGTCCCAGACAGAAGGACGGACAGCAGGTAGACCCCCGGGGGCATGAGATCGTCTGTGATGGCAGGGGATGAGGGGAAGAGGAGATTGCCGTGATAACACACCTCCCGGGGGGCGAAGGTCGCTGAGACACGGGTACACGACCCCCCCCCCCCCCCCTGACGCAGCTCGTGAATTTTACACCCGTGTGACAGGGAGAAGGAGGCTGCGCCTAATCCGCCATAACCCCCCCCCCCCCCCCCCACACACCACACACACACATACACCTCACCCCCTCACCCCTTCACCCCTCCAGAAACGTGGCAAAGATTGGCCCGCTAAGCGTGTGTAGTAAACTGGCCGCCTGCACGTGGCACACTGTGAAAAGTGT
>JADBJO010022428.1:0-20000 GCA_016801955.1 Conus betulinus | reverse complement strand
CAAACACACACATTTTTCATTCAAAAGGGTGCCAGTGTAACATTTACTTGGGTTCCATCACATTGTGGGACGGAAATGAATGGGCACACAGACACAGCTAGAGGAGGTGCAGGACAAAGTGTTCGTTGTGAAACGTTTATATTCCTTTGTCTGTTAAGGAATGCTATAATCCTTTTACAGAAAAAGACACCAAAGCACGCAGCAGTGGGTTATACTGTACCATTGGCACACACTCTTACAGCACTTTGTTGAATGTTTTTTAGTAACACGGGAATTTCCAGTTTGTGTTAGACAACACAATTCACACACCACCACAATATGTTGATACTGCAAAATGCATATGTGGGAAAAACACACACACGCATGTACATTTACACACCCACTATGCGGCACACCTACCCACATACCACAAATAAGCCGCACAATTGATGATTTTACGCCGCACACTAATCACACAAATGTATCAAAATATTTACACACACACACACATTAGTATGAGACATTTGTTAAGCAAACATTGTTTATGCGCATGTTCACTGATTTAAGCTTTATTTTCAATCATGTTTTTCATTTGTACACAATATCAATGTCATCACACACATATCATTTACAAATATCACAATCGTCACAAAACACGCCATGTGAAAAGACGTAAAACTAAACAACTAACTAACACACACGCACCCACACACACAGCACGTACACACACACACACACACACACACACACACACACACACACACACACACATAGATCACACAGATAGATAGATAGATAGATAGATACACACACACACACACACACACACACACCCACACACAGAGAGAGAGAGAGAGAGAGAGAGAGAGAGAGAGAGAGAGAGAGAGAGAGAGAGAGAGAGACTGTCCCCTTGCTCTGTTCAAATGTAGACATTTGCCGTTTGATGGAACTGGCGGCAGTATGTTCAAGCAGAACACTGTTTTTCTTGTCTAAAAACTAATTGTGCTGACAACAATGTCACCAAAAACTTATGACCTTCGTCTTTCGCCGGGGTAAGCTTCAAGACATGCACTAAAGTTCACTCCTCAGGGTCGCCAAAAAAATCAGCAAGGGAGGTTATCTGTGTTGGAGCTCGCTTTTTACGAGAGTGATCCCGCCATTTTCATGGGACATCAAAGCAGCTGGTGGTCCATCCCGATAATATCAAGCATGTTTCTAAATCTGTGGGTTTGTCGTCGTCGCCGTCGGCGTCGTCGTCGTTGTCGTCGTCGTGATTGTTGTTGTTGTTGCTTTTGTTGTTACTATCGTTGCTGCTGTTGATTTTTGTGTTGATTTTGTTGTTGTTGTTCGTTGTTGTTGTTGTGTGTTGCTGTTGTCGTCGTCGTTGTTATTGTAGTTGTTGTTCGTCGTTTGTTGTCGTCGTCGTCGTCGTTGTTGTCGTGTTGTGTTGTTGTTGTATTGTTGTTGTTGTTTTCAGTCTGTCTGTAGTTACCATCTTACGGTCTTTCCTTGTGCTTTTGTTGAACATAGCAGAACAGTGAGCACAGACTGGAAGACTGGGCAGAGCGTAAAATATTTACCTTTAGTATGAAACCTCTCCTCTCTCTCTCTCTCTCTCTCTCTCTCTCTCTCTCTCTCTCTCTCTCTCTCTCTCTCTCTCCTCTTTCTCTCTCTCTCTCTCTCTCTCTCCCCATTGGAAACACACACATGAAAATGCAAAGGGACAGGATAAGCGCACAGAGATACAGAACGCACAAACAAACACTTAAGGATGCAAAACCTATCGCACTTGTGTTGCAGTGCACTTTGGAACACACGCACACACACACACACACACACACACACACACACACACACACACACACACACACACACACACACACACTGTAACAAAAAAAAAAAAAGGCAATAATGACACTGCCTCTTTTTTCTGGCGCAACCAGAAGTTTGAACAAAGGCCTCATAAACGACAGCGACAACAACACAACAACATTATGGAATGGGAGGAGAGGTCGAATTAAAAAGTCCGTAATTGAAAAGAATACAGTGCTGGTAGCTTGAAAATGTTTAACGTTAGAAATTTTATGTCTTCCATGAAAATCAGTGGTTACGAAGACTCTTTTTTGTGATGATGGCGATTGGACAATGTTTACTCTAAATATGTTTCCTATAGTCAATGATGTGCGATATTTGGGAGCAGAATATGTAAATATTGTTATGCAGAATGTTCAGAATCCATTTTGGAAGGATGTTTTGAGACATTATAAAAAAAATTGTGTTTGAAATGTAAACCTTCCTCTGTTCATGATTTTATGTCAGAATGTCTCCATTACAATGTGAATATCATAAGAAATTTTTTAAAAGTTATATTTGTGCAAGAATGGCACAAATACAATATTTTTTGTAAAGCAATTAATGAATGAGGATGGCAATTTCATGTCACACAGAGAGAGTTCTGACAAGTTTTCCAGGAATCAGAACTAGTTTTCTTTTGTATGAAGGTATTCTCAGTGCTGTTCGTTCTTATGGCAGGAAACCAAATGTTGTCTTTACCAACAGATATAAATTGCTCGATCAGAAAGTACGTTTTTTATCAGAAAAGGCAATAAATGTGTACAAGATATTTTGAATGATAACAATGCTCTACCTACTTGTGTCACTAAATGGAATAATCTTTTTGAGAATCTAAACTGGAAATTGATCTTTTCTCACTGCTTTAAAACCACAACAGATGTCCAACTGAAATGGTTTCAGACTAGACTTCAACATAGGCTGCTCCCACCTCAAAGATACTTATTTATGTGTAAAATCTCTGATTCTCCTGTTTGCCACTTTTTGTAATCAAGAAGAACAATCCATTCTTCACACATGATGCATGACTGTATTGTTGTTAATGATTTTTGGAATTTTGATATGCTCAAAACAAATAGAGTCAACATTGAACAAAAACATTTAGCTGTAATAAAGTATATATGCAAGACAGTTTTTTAAAAATGGACCACATTCTTCTGTTAGCAAATATTTTACATGTAAAACTTCGAGATGTCCATGATTGCCTTCTTTGTTGCCATTTTGAAAATAGAGATAACACTTATTTAGCTTAATGAGACAGTTTTTAAAAAAAAACCTGGTTCCCATATCAACTAATTTCTTCATTGCCTTCTTTGCACATGTATGTCTATTTTATTACATGAGTGTAATTGCTTTCAGCCTGTATGCACATGTATTGTCGATTTAGGGTAATTGGTTACCCATGGCTTTCGGGTTGTTGCAACTTTTTCTTTTCTTTTATGACTCCCAAATACTAAAGCATGTGCTGCACATGTTGCCCATTACTGTACAGTGTGTGCAGTATGATGTATGTTGTCATTGATGTAAAGTACAAACTGTATCTTTATTTACTTAGTTTGATTTTCTCATCCTCGTGTCATTTATTCTTGCAAACATGGCAGTTTATACCCCACACTGAAATGGGAGGGAGGGAGGGGAAAGTTTGTAATATTCAAGAGTGTGCTGTCATTAACCCACCACGTGTGTATGTGAATACAGATATATGTATGGGGGAGGGGGAAGGATGGTGTGTTTTTGTTGCTGTTGTTGTTGTTTTCTTTCCTTCCCCCCATTTACAACTTATGAAGGAAATACATAAGCCTCGGTGTGAAGTTGTGCATGTCTTGTAAAAAAAAACGAAAAATTGTTCAATGAAAACAACAACAACAGCAACAACAACAACAGCAGCAGCAGCAGCAACAGCAACAAACCATCAGTGACATTCTCGACAACCAGAAGGGCACTGGGTAGCTTTTCATACCCTTCCCGTCCTACCACCGATGTGAAACGAATCTTGGATTCGTCCTTTATTCCGGATCCGCTCCAGAATGTAAGCCTCCTCGTCCCCCTTTGCTCCCCTCAAAAAAGGTGTTTATTGTACATTGCAAGAAACATCATCTATCGGCAGCCCTTCTTAAAACTTCAGTAAGCCAACAACTGGAAGACTTGGTCTTCGCTGATGACGTCATTCTCCGCACGCGCAGATACCAGGACGCCGAGATAAAACTGTCCAGTCTGACTGAAGAAGCAATGTCAAACCTCCCACAAAATGCACAGCCAGAAAACTGAAGTGATGCCGGTAAATAACAAACGGCAAGAGAGGGGGGAATGAAGTGATGCCGGTAAATATAAAACGGGGGGGGGGGGGGGGGGGGGAAGTGATGAAGTGATGCCGGTAAATGTGATGCCGGTAAATATAAAACGGCCGGGAGGGGGGGGGGGGGGTGATGCCGGTAAATATAAAACGGCCGGTGGGGGGGGGATGAAGTGAATGAGTGATGGTAAATATAAAACGGCCGGGGGGGGGGGGGGGAATGAAGTGATGCCGGTAAATAACAAAACGGCCGGGAGAGGGGGGAATGAAGTGATGCCGGTAAATATAAACGGCAAGAGAGGGGGAAAATGAAGTGATGCCGGTAAATAACAAACGGCAAAGAGGGGGGAAAATGAAGTGATGCCGGTAAATATAAAACGGCAAAGAGGGGGGGGGAATGAAGTGATGCCGGTAAATATAAAACGGCCGGGGGGGGGGGGGGGAAGTGATGCCGGTAAATAACAAACGGCAAGAGAGGGGGGAATGAAGTGATGCCGGTAAATAACAAACGGCAAGAGGGGGGGGGGGAGTGAAGTGATGCCGGTAAATATAAAACGGCCGAGGGGGGGGGGGGGGGATGAAGTGATGCCGGTAAATAACAAACGGCTAGGGGGGGGAGAGGGGGGAAATGAAGTGATGCCGGTAAATATAAAAACGGCCGGGGGGGGGGGGGGGGGGGGGGAATGAAGTGATGCCGGTAAATAACAAACGGCAAGAGGGGGGAAAGGAAGTGAAATGCCAAGTAAAGTGATGCCGGTAAATACGGCAAAGAGGGGGGAAATGAAGTGATGCCGGTAAATATAAAACGGGGGGGGGGGGGGGGGAAAGTGATGCCGGTAAATAACAAACGGCAAGAGAGGGGGGGAAAGTGATGCCGGTAAATATAAAACGGCCGGGGGGGGGGGGGGGGATGAAGTGATGCCGGTAAATAAAAAAACGGCAAGAGAGAGGGGAAAGTGATGAAGTGATGCAGGTAATATAAAACACGGAGGGGGGGGGGGGGGGAATGAAGTGAAGAATGGGTAAAAAGACATGGACCGGGCGGGGGGGGGGGGGGGGGGATGAAGGTGATGCCGGTAAATAACAAACGGCCAAGAGAGGGGGGAATGTATCTACCTGACAGTCGTCAGCCGGAGCAGACCAAGACATCAGCAGCTGCGTCAACAAGGCAAGGCACGCTTTGAACACTCTGCGACCCATATGGGCTTCCCCGACCCTGTCGCTCTAGTCCAAACATCAGATCTTCAACTTGAGGCGTGAAAGTCGACGTGAAATGCTTCAGAGACGCGGAGAACAGCAACGTCCAACACTCACCATCTTCAAGCATTCATCATCGACAGCCTCAGGTTCGTCCTCAACATCAGATGGCCAAAAGTCATTTCTTAACACAGCTCGTGGGACAGAACCGAGCAAAACTCTGTAGATATGGAGGTACACAAAAGGACAGGAGTTGGGCCAGCCACATGCTGAGAAAGCCTCCCAAAGCTATCACAAAAACAGGCGCTGGAGTGGAATTCACAAGGCAACAGGAAGGGGGGAACGACCTAGACACAGATCTGTCGCCATCCACAAGACAACAGGAAGGGGGGACGACCTAGACACAGATCTGTCGCCATCCACAAGACAACAGGAAGGGGGGACGACCTAGACACAGACCTGTCGCCATCCACAAGGCAACAGGAAGGGGGGACGACCTAGACACAGACCTGTCGCCATCCACAAGACAACAGGAAGGGGGGACGACCTAGACACAGACCTGTCGCCATCCACAAGGGCAACAGGAAGGGGGGGGGACGACCTAGACACAGACCTGTCGCTAACCGCAAGGCAACAGGAAGGGGAGGGACGACCTAGACACAAACCTGGCGCCAGTGTCTGGAATCCGCAGTGAAGGCAGCTGAAAAGACATGGACCCAGCGGAGCAGATCAGCCAAGACCCACAGTCCGCCGGGGCAGCTTGGCCTCAGCATCATGTCCCTCGTGGAACGTCACGGGTTTAGTCATGTAAGTCCACCAAGTAAGTCATATGTGTGGGCTCTGAACGACTATTTCCCATGCTTTGAGAGAGAGAGAGAGAGAGAGAGAGAGAGAGAGAGAGAGAGAGAGAGAGAGAGTGCGTGTGTGTGTGTGTGTGTGTGTGTGTGTGTGTGTGTGTGTGTGTGTGTGTGTATGTGTGTGTGTGTGTGTGCGCGCGCGTACGCGCGTGCGTGCATACGTGCATGCGTGCGTGCGTGCGTGCGTTAGCGCCCGTGTGTGTGTGTGTGTGTGTGTGTGTGTGTGTGTGTGTGTGTGTGTGTGTGTGTGTATGCGTGTGTGTGTGTGTGTGTGTGTGTGTGTGTGTGTGTGTGGGTGTTGGTGTGTGTTGCATGTGTGTGTGTGTGTGTGTGTGTGTGTGTGTGTGTGTGTGTGTGTGTGTGTGTGTGTGTGTGCGCGCGCGCGCGCTGTTCGCATTTGCGTTCATCGTTGTTGGTGTTATTTTCTGGAAGTGGTGGGTGGGTGGTTGTTATCAAAGTCAAGGAACTGATGCTTTCACCTGTCTCCATTGGTAAGTTTGTTTGTCTGTGTGTAAAGAACTTATGCTTTCACTTATATCCATTGTAAGTTTGTTTGTCTGTGTGTAAAGAACTTATGCTTTCACTTATCTCCGTTGTAAGTTTGTTTGTCTGTGTGTAAAGAACTGATGCTTTCACTTATATCCGTTGTAGGTTTGTCTGTCTGTGTATAAAGAAAACTGATGCTTTCACTTATATCCGTTGTAAGTTTGTTTGTCTGTCTTTCTATCACCAGAAGACCACAAAAACAGCGAAGCGGATTTTTAGGGGGGAAAAAACAACAACAAAACAACAAGATAGAATAAAGATAGAATCCAGCCCGAAGGGCAAATCTGTGACTGAACGTTGGTGGGGATCTGTGCCAGGTATCTGTATCGTAGGATAGACCCAGGATGGGTTCAGCCATCTGTGTCATAGGATAAACCCAGGATGGGTTCAGCCATCTGTGTCATAGGATAGACCCAGGACCCAGGATACACCCAGGGGTTCAGCCATCTGTGTCATAGGATAGACCCAGGATGGGTTCTGCCGTCTGTGTCATAGGATAGACCAGGATGGGTTCTGCCGTCTGTGTCATAGGATAGACCCAGGATGGGTTCAGCCAGATCAATGCACATATTTCACTGTAAGAATAAAACACACTACAAATTACTGTTTATAACTATTGACAGCTGGCATCCTTCATGAGACTGACACTGAACCCGACAGATGCCTTTGATGCCATACACTATGATATGACAGTCGACATTTTGCACATTCTGTGTCGCATCACACCACACACACACACACACACACACACACACACACACACACACACACACACACACACACATCATCATCATCATCATCATCATCACTGCCACCGTAGGACACCACCCTCATTACCACCACCACCAACAACAATAAGACAATCAACCAACAATAAGACAATCAACCAACAATAAGACAATCAACCACAAAGACGACATTAACAGGAGAAAAAATGAAACAGACAGATGCCACACTGTAAACAAGTCCAAAAATATATAAACGACCCCCCCACCTGCCTTCCCCCTCCCCCCTCCCCCCCCCCCCCCGGAAAAAAAAAAAATGTAAAGTAATGCAGATGTTATACACCGTATAAAACAGACAAGTGAATTATCGACGTGTATGTCTGCTTCAGACTTTACAAAGAAGAGTTATATAAAAAAAAAAAAAAGAAAATGCTCCGAACAAACACTCCCCTGATTGCCCTCAGCAGTCAACACTAACAACATCACAGTGAAACAATCACATCAATAACAGCAACATAACAACAACAACAACAAACAACAACCACAACACAAATCACCACACTCTCTCCAACATAACAAAAAAGGATACCCAAACGCTCCACCCGAATTCAACAGCAAAAAAAAAAAAAAAAAAAAATTCTCATCAACATCATCAACGACACCACCAACAACACCAACAACGACGACCCTGAGGCACACAGAGCCGTCAGACCGCTCTCTCAAACGACGGAAGCCTGCACAAAGTCCTCCAAGGTCAAGGTGATGGGTCTTTCCGGTTCCGGGGCACGCTTGGGGGTGTCGTCGTCCGAGTTGTGGCCGGAGTCGCCGTCATCGGAGCGTGCTGACAGCGTGCTGCCCAGGAAGCGGGTGGTGGACATGGTGTGTCCGTGCGTGTCCGCCGCCGCCGCCTTGGCCCTGTCGTACTTCAGCACGCCCACTCGCCGTAGTACGGCGACACCGGGCATGAAGAGCACGGAGGAGAAAATAACGGCTGAGCATAATTCGAAAAGAGTTCTGTCTTATTCTCAAACTTTTACAAACACTGTGTCCTGTTCGTTTCCAGGATGAAGTGAACAATGAACGGAACGAAGCTGAAATAGAAATCAGACTCAGAAGTTTTTCAACTTCATCCTCAGTCGTTAAACCGGGTGGGAGGCCTCCTTTCCTTCCTTCTCCCCCTGCCTGCTCCCACCTTCACATCACCCAACCATCCCCACCTTCCTTCCCCTCCCCTCTACCTTCCCCACACCCCACACGTGCAGGCGGACCGACCTTGGCCTTGTCGTAGGCCTTGTAGACGATGGGATGGGAGAACTGGCGGACCATGGTGGCCACCAAAAGGGAGATAATCAGCACTGGGGCCACAAACTTCCAGGCGATCTTCCAGTACACGTGGGGCTTCTTGCCGATCATCATCTCGATGTCACGGGCTGAACCTGAACCTGCACACACACACACACACACACACACACACGCGCACGCGCGCGCGCGCGCGCGCGCGCGCCCGCGCGCGCACGCACCACGCACGCGCACACACACACACACACACACACACCACACACACACAAACACACACACACACACACACACACACACACTATTCGCTCACCTATTTCAATGGATAAACTTCCACCACAGTTAAAACAAGCAAAGAACAAGAACTCATTGTTTTGTTTCCTATGGTGTGTTCTCACTGAAAAAAAAAGGTTAAGGTCACCAAGCCTCAATGCCAAAAAAAGGTTCAGGTCACCAAGCCTCAATGCCTCTCAATGCCAAAAAAAAGGTTCAGGTCACCAAGCCTCAATGCCTCTCAATGCCAAAAAAAGGTTAAGGTCACCAAGCCTCAGTGCCTCTCAATGCCAAAAATGGTTAAGATCACCAAGCCTCAGTGCCTCTCAATGCCAAAAAAGTTCAGGTCACCAAGCCTCAATGCCTCTCAATGCCAAAAAAGGTTAAGGTCACCAAGCTTCAATGCCTCTCAATGCCAAAAAAAGGTTCAGGTCACCAAAGCCTCAGTGCCTCTCAATGCCCAAAATAGGTTCAGGTCACCAAGCCTCAGTGCCTTTCAATGCCAAAGACCCTGTCTGCCTCCTTTAATCCTCATCTGTCGGCGCCATGGATCCAGAACTCTCCTTGAATTTTCATCTCTGAATGTCACAAACCCAGATGATCCCCTTTAATCTTGTGCTGGCGCCATAGATCCACAATCGTCTACGTGTCATCTGTCGATGCCATAGACCCAGGCTATATCTAAGATCCAGAAAGCTCCTTTCATTCTTACCCGTCAATGCCATAGATCCAGCTCTTTTGATTCTGACCTCTAAATGTCGCAAAGCCAGGTTGTCCTCTTTTATCATTGTGTTGGCGCCATAGATCCACAATCTCTGAAGTGTTACCTGTCAATGCCACAGATCCAGGCTACACCTCAGATCCAGAAAGTCCTTTCATTATCACTGTCAGTGCCATAGATCCAAGCTACACCATACAACCCTCACCCGTGGACACCTTAAATCCAGAAAACTCCTCTGATTTTGCACCTGTTGATTCTACATACCCAGGCCATTCTCATTAATCTTCACCTGTTAATGACATAGACTCCATTAATCTCACCTGTTAATGACATAGACCCTGGCCATTCTTATTAATTCGTGCCTGTTAATGGCATAGACCCTGGCCATTCTCATTGTTCTTCACCTGTTAATGACATAGACTCAGGCCATTCTCATTAACCTCGCCTGTTAATGACATAGACTCAGGCCATTCTCATTAATCCTCGCCTGTTAATGACATAGACTCAGGCCATTCTCATTAATTCTCAGCTGTTGACGCCATAGACCCAGGCCATTCTGTTTAATCCTCACCTGTTGACGCCATAGACCCAGGCCACCCCTGTTTAATCCTCACCTGTTGACGTCCATAGACCCAGGCCACCCCTGTTTAATCCTCACCTGTTGACGCCATAGACCCAGGCCCCCCCCCTGTTTAATCCTCACCTGTTGATGCCATAGACCCAGCCCCCCTGTTTAATCCTCCCTGTTGATGCCACCCCTTCCCTGTTTAATCCTCACTGTTAATGCCATAGACCCAGCCACCCCTGGTTGTAATCCTCACCTGTTGATGCCATAGACCCATGCCACCCCTGTTTAATCCTCACCTGCTGATGCCATAGACCCAGTCCCACCCCTGTTAATTCCTCACCTGTTGGCACGATAGCCACCCCCGATTTTTAATCCTCACCTGCGTGACACCATAGACCCAGGCCACCCCGATGGTTTCCGCCAACGCGATCAGGATGAGCGGGGCTAGGATCCGGCGAAGCGTCGAAGAGCGCCACACCCAGATAGGAGCCGCTGCCCAGCACGAAGAGCCTGCCTACCCACGCAGCAGGAGGCCACAGCACACCTGCAGCACACACACACAGGGACCCACCTTCACTGCACTGTTAAATCTGAAGAGCATAAGCTCACCATGCAGCACCTAGCCACACAGCACGCCTGCGCACAACAAACACACACACACACAACACACACACCACACACCACACACACACAGGGGTCACCTCACTGCACTGCAGGACTACGTTGAGTATGGGGTTGAGCTTGAGGGTAATGGGGTAATTGGGTTGTGTTGGTGTGGGTGAGCTGAATGGATTAGACCTCTCCTGAGCTGAGGGTTATTGAGGGGTTGTGTTAGTATGGGGGGACCTCACTGACTGCTCTGGGTGGAGTCGGAGGGTTTAATGGGGGGGTTGGGGTCCTGGCTTGGTGTGGGGTGGAATAGACTATAGAGGACTGACTGATGGGGATCAGGGGTTGTGTTAGAGTGGGGTGGCCTCACTGGAATTGGGGACTGGGGTGGATAGAAGTACAGAGGTATGGGGTTTGGGACAGTGTTGTGTATGCAGTGGAACTTCACTGTAGCGGACTATGGGGTTGGGGTTTGTGTTGGAGTGGGGTGGAACTGACTGGACAGGACTGGGGTGGAGTGGAGGGTATGGGGTTGGGGTTTGTGTTTGTGTGGGGTGGAGCTGACTGGACCGTGATTAGAGTGTGGAGTTCAGGGTTAAGGTATTTGGGGGGTGGGGGGGGGGGTCGGAGTGGAGCTGACTGGACCTGGGGTGGAGTTGAGGGTAGGGGTATTTGGGGTTTGTGTTGGTGTTGGGTGGAGTGGACTACAGAGGACTGGACTGGAGTAGAGTAGGTTGGATTGGATTGGACTTGAACTCTTCTGCACTGGAATTTTCAGAATAATTCTTAGGACTAAATTTTCAGAATCATTCTTAGGACTAAATTTTCAGAATAATTCTTACTGAGTCGCCAAAAAGAAGGACAAACAAGTTACAAGACAAAACACTACGCGTTTCCACCTCTTGATCTTCTTTCGGTGCAAGATAAACAACGTTCAGAAAACCCAAAGGAAAGACATAGGAACACTTCTCTTCTCATATTCGGCCGCAAGATCGGCGCGTTGAATCTGTTTTGGGCGCCACTCCCTCAGACTTTATTCTTCAAATTTGTTTCAATTTCCACCTGCAGTCACCTCGCTGTGAAACGGACTGTTTTGAACTGGATTAGGCTGGGAGGTTTAAGGGGAGGGAGAGAGGGGCTAGTAGTTCTGAGGCGGATGGAGTTGAGTGGCGTAGTGGCCATGGACTGAAGTAGATTTGAGGGTTGAAGTGTAGGGATGACACTGATTGAGGGGATTGGGGAAGTAGATTTGAGTGGATTGAAGTGTAAGGTATTACACATATTTATGACAGGACCTGAAGTGGTTTGAGTGGATTGAAGTGCAAGGTATTACACTAATTTGATGGAGATGAAGTAGATTGGAGTGGACTGAAGTGTAAGGTATTACACAATGATTTGATGGGACTGAAGAGATTTGAGTGGATGATTGAAGTGAAGGGATTACACTGAAGTTGACGGGAGTGGAGATGAGTAAAGTGGGCTGGGTTGTATCAACTGGGCATATTGTGTTAGACTGGTGCCAGAGTGGATGGGACTAAATTTTACGTGGATGTGGGGCTCTACCGGACCTGAATTGTGGGGTGGATTGGAGCGGATAGATCACATTGACTCGACTGGAAGAGATTAGAGTGGAGGTGGTCTGCACTGGAGGGAGCAGTGGGACTGGTTATAAGGGGTGAGGATGGTAAGGGTCGGGAGGTGGCATGGATGCTGGAGGGGTTGAGACAGGGCTTACAGTGGTTAGGGCCACTGTGGTGATTGGTTAGAAGCCTTAGATAGCATGGGTAAGGGTAGGTGGCGATGGATAGTAAGGTGAGTGGTGAGGAATGGTAAGGGTCGGGTGACGAAGTGGGGGATGGTAGTAAGGGGTGAGATGGTAAGGGTTAGGGGAGATTACAGCAGATGGTAGTAAGATGTGAATAGTTAAGGGTAGTGAGAGTTGCTACTCCATAAGTAGTGAGATAGTAGGCTAAAGATTGTGGAGGTTTTAGTAAGAGGTGAGATGGTACGGGTAGGAGTGGGGTAGTTCTTACGTCGGTGAGATAGTACGGTAGGGATTGTGGGTAGTTAGTAGGGTGAGTAGTAGGGAGGAGTGTGATAGTCAGTAGGGGGAGATATAGGATGGAGTTTTCTGTGCGGGGGGGGGGGTAGTTTATACTTGGTGATATCGTAAGGGTAGGTAGTGTGGTATTTATTAGGGGTGAAGATAGTAGGGTAGGATGTGCTAGTTAGTAAGGGTTAATGGTAAGGGTAGGAAGTGGATAGTTGTCAGGGTGATATAGTACTGAGTAGGAGAGTGGTATGTCGTAGGGTAAGATGGAGGGTAGCGGAGAGTGGAATAAGTTGTAAGGGTAGATGTAAGGGTAGGGAGAGTGGTAGATAGTAAGGGGTAATGGTAAGTGTAGGGATAGTGATAGTTATCAGGGGTAGATGGTAAGGGTCGAATTTTGGATAGTTAGTACAGGTTTAGATTAAGGATAGGGAGAGTGGCATATATTAAGGTTAAGATTGTAAGGGTAGGGAGAGTGATATTAGTAAGGGTTAAGATGGTAAGGTAGGAAGTGGATAGTTGTAAGGGGTAAGAGGTAAGGGTATGGAGAGTGGATAGATAGTCAGTTGTACGATGTAAGGGTAGGGGCGTAGATCGTTAGTAAGGGGTAGCTGGTAAGGGTCAGAGAGTGTTGATAGTTAGTTAGGTGTAATATGGTAAGGGTAAGATGTGATAGTTAGTAGTGTTTATATTTAAAAAAAAAAGGGGGTTAGAAGTGGAAGTTAGTAAGGGGTAAATGGTAAGGGTAGTAGAGTGATATATAAGGTGTAATATGGTAAGGGTAGGGAGAGTTGTATAGTTGTAAGGTTAAATGTTAACGGGTAGGGAATGATAGATATAGGGTAAGATGGTAGGGTAGGGGGGGAAAGGGAAGTGGATGTTGGTAAGGAATGGTAAGGTAAAAGAGTGTGGATAGTTATAAGGGGTAGATGTAAGGTAGAAGAGTACGAATAGTAGGGTAATATGGTAGGGTAGAAAGTGTATAGAAGTAAGGTAAGATGGTAGGTAGAGAGTGGATAGGTATACGGAGTAAGCATGGTAAGTAGAGAGTGAGAGTAGAAGGCGAAATGGTAAGGGAATAGGTGAAGTTGAGTAACGGAAGGGAAGTAGAAATGGAGATCGTAAGAGGAAAGATGCGGAGGAGGAAGATGAATAGTTAGTAAGGAGTAGATGGTAAGGGTAGAAAAGTGAGAGGTATAAGGAGTACGATGGGAAGGGGAGAGAGTGGATATAGAAGGAGTAAGATGGTAAGGTAAGAGTGTGGATAGTTTTAGTACAGGGTGAATGGAGGTGGGGCGGGATATTGGTGACGGATGGAGGGCTGCGTTCACAGAAGTTGCTTGGGTTGAATGGTTGAGGTGAAGTGACCTGCAGTTTGGGTGCGGAGTTGAACACGTGGGAGGGACGGAGTGGTACGGCGCGAAAGGGCAGCTGGAATAGTTATGGCACATTGACATGGCGGAAAGGAACGGCTGGAAACAGTGATTGGAACTGGCATGGAATGGGTTAGGCTGCAATTGATTTGGCTGGGTGATGGAACTGATTACGTTTTTCATGTAAAACGATCAGCGTAAGATAACTCCTAGAAACACATGGACCAAGCATCAACCAGAGGAGAGAGACGATAATTGGACATCCGAAAGGCCACCACCACCACCCTCCGTCTGTCGAGTCATTTGTCTGTCTTTGTCTGTCTGTCCTGCCTCTCTGTCTGTCTCGTCTGTCTGTCCTGCTCTGTCTGTCCTGTCTCTCTCTCTCTCTATCTCTCTCTCCTCCCACTCTCTCTCTCCTCTCCACCCCATCTCTATCTCTCTATCTCTCTCTCTCTCCTCTCTTCTCTCTCCTCTATCTATTCTATCTATCCTATCTAACTATCTGTTTCTTGTCCTGGCTCTGTCTCCTCTCTCTCTTCTTTCTCTCCTCTCTCTCTCTCTCTCTCTCTCTCTAGAAACAACCTGACCGAAGCCACTTCTCCTGACCAGGAGTGAAGTCAGAGACAACAGATACTTGGACGCCCTCTATGTACAGACACACCACCCACAACCCTCTGTATGTCTGTCTGTCTGATCTTTGTCTGTCAGAGGGGTCGTATATCTCGAAGGCTAAGGGGGATCACTCTCACTCTCTCTTCTCATCTCTATCCTCGGGAGGTGGGCTCTCGCTATATCTCTTATCTCCATGTGGGGGGGGGGGGGGGGGGGGGGTGCTTAACTGGGGGGGGGGGGGGGAAACCCAGGGGGGGGGGGGGGCCACTTCTTTCCTGACCCAGGGGCAGTGAAAGTCAAAGGTCATACAGGGAGGTGGAAGACGCCCTCTATGGGGCGACCTCGGAGACCAGGGGGCGAGGAGGTGCCGGGATGGACGATGCGATGGGACCAGAAGGGGGGGGGGGGGAGAACACCGAAAGCTCAACGTACTGATGAGGCTCGACGTGCCCTGCTCCGTGGACACACACACACACACCCTCACGCACACACACACAGAAGCACAACACACACACAAACACCACACACACACACACACACACCACACACACACACACACACAGATACAGAGAGAGAGATTAGAGACAGACACAGACAGAGAGACAGACAGAGACAGACAGAGAGAGAGAGATACTCAAAATTTATTCATGCTTTAAAACCCCTTGGAGGCATGGAGGACGTAAATTGTAAAATAATCAACAACAAAAAGCACACACATAAAACACGTACAAGTATTGTAAACATAGCGCACGATGTGTCACACCAGTTGATGATAACACGCATTTTTTTAGTCTGTGATTCTAGTGTAAAGGTCACGGAATTTTACAGCGTGACCCTGGTGGAATTTTTTTTCAAATAAATAAATACCGAACATGCATACATGCATGCATGCATGCACACAGAGACAGATCGCTGGAGAGAGCGCCGATCCTTGCATTTGTCTGCTGTAGTGTGGACAGGGCAGACTTGGAGGTGAGCTAGGCTGGAAGGTGGTGCTTGCTTTGATTTTTTTTTTGTTTGTTTGTTTGCTTGTTTGTCTTTGAGCTCCTGTGCCTCCATTCGTCTGGTTCCAGAGTCTTTCGCTCCAGATTTTATCATGGTGCTCCGGGTTGAGCGATCTTGAGCAGCTTCTTCCCAGGAGGCAGGGGCGATACAGCACTTCAGTGAGGCCTTCAGTGTGTCTTTGTAGCGCTTCTGTTGTCCTCCGTGGGAACGCTTGCTTTCCAGCAGCTCGCCATGGAACTGCTCAGAGTAACGAACAACAGAACTACCTCCACCCCGCCCCCACCCCCCACCCTCAGCTCCTGGCTGTTGACATCGTTGACTTCCCTGGGATCCTTTTCTGATCGGCAAGCATGGAGGTGGACGATTTCCTTTCCGCTGCTCATTGCACCACTGTGAACCACTTACTTCCTGCAGCAAAGTTCTTAGAGAGTTCTCCAACAGCAAGGACAAACAAGTTACACACTACAACACGACGCGTTTCGACCTCTTGGGTCTTCTTCAGGCAAGATAAACAACTTTCAGGATCATAAAGCGGCCATCTTGCGCCGAACATGAGAAGATAAGAGATTGCTCGTTCTTCGTTTTTCATTGTCCTGAACATTGTTTATCTTGCCTGAAGAAGAGTTAGAGGTCAAAACGCGTCGTGTGTATCGTCTTTGTAATTTGTTTGTCCTTGTTTTTTTTTGGCGGTTTGTTTTTTCTTTAAATTTTTTCAAATTTCCCCTGCAGTCACTCACTTTTGAATTTCATCACAGCAGTATGTCACCTATTCGTCTGTACAACCCTTTGCTCATTTCAGTATTTCCCCTATTCGTCACCTCAACCCTTTGCTCACAGCAGTATGTCCCTATTCGTCTGTACAACCCTTTGCTCACAGCAGTATGTCCCTATTCGTCTGTACAACCCTTTGCTCACAGCAGTATGTCCCTATTCGTCTGTACAACCCTTTGCTCACAGCAGTATGTCCCTATTCGTCTGTACAACCCTTTGCTCACAGCAGTATCTTCCCTGTTCTTCTGTACAACCCTTTGCTCACAGCAGTATCTCCCTGTTCTTCTGTACAACCCTTTGCTCACAGCAGTATCTCCCTGTTCTTCTGTACAACCCTTTGCTCACAGTTATCTCCCCTGTTCTTCTGTACAACCCTTTGCTGCAGTTTCTCCCTGTTCTTCTGTACAACCCTTTGCTGCAGTATCTCCCTGTTCTTCTGTACAACCCTTTGCTGCAGTATCTCCCTGTTCTTCTGTACAACCCTTTGCTGCAGTATCTCCTGTTCTTCTGTACAACCCTTTGCTGCAGCTGCATCTCCCCCTGTTCTTCTGTACAACCCTTTGCTGCAGTATCTCCCTGTTCTTCTTCTGTACAACCCTTTGCTGCAGTTTCTCCCTGTTCTTCTGTACAACCCTTTGCTGCAGTTTCTCCCTGTTCTTCTGTACAACCCTTTGCTGCAGTTTCTCCCTGTTCTTCTGTACAACCCTTGCTGCAGTAGCTCCCTGTTCTTCTGTACAACCCTTTGCTGCAGTATCTCCCTGTTCTTCTGTACAACCCTTTGCTGCAGCATCTCCCTGTTCTTCTGTACAACCCTTTGCTGCAGCATCTCCCTGTTCTTCTGTACAACCCTTTGCTGCAGCATCTCCCTGTTCTTCTGTACAACCCTTTGCTGCAGCATCTCCCTGTTCTTCTGTACAACCCTTTGCTGCTCTCTGCCGGTCATCTCCCTGTTCTTCTGTACAACCCTTTGCTGCAGCATCTCCCTGTTCTTCTGTACAACCCTTTGCTGCAGCATCTCCCTGTTCTTCTGTACAACCCTTTTGCTGCAGCATCTCCCTGTTCTTCTGTACAACCCTTTGCTGCAGCATCTCCCTGTTCTTCTGTACAACCCTTTGCTGGCCGCGCTAAGCAGTCATGGGATCACGACGTCCTCCAGTAGTGAGAGAAACAACAGGGAACTGTAGGCGGTCTGTCTGTGTTGGTTACCAAGGGGAACCCTCTCCGCCACTGCTGCCTTTCCCATGTGTCCGTTTCTACTCATGCATTGTAACCACATATTGAAAATGTGTGTAATGTGTTAATTTAATTGATGCATTGTTGTTGTCTAAGTATCCTTAGCTGGATGCAGTATGTTCATATTTCTTTTTAGAAAAAAAAATGTAATGTCTTTCTCTGTGTTCTGTCTCTCTGTCTCTCTGTCTCTCTGTCTGTCTCTCTTCTCTCTCTCTCTCTCTCTCTCTCTCTCTCTCTCTCTCTCTCTCTCTCTCTCTCTCTCTCTCTCTCTCTCTCCCTTTGATAACTAATAGGATGACCCACTTTCTCTATGTCTGTGTATGTGCAGAGTTTTTTTGTTTCTTCTTAGTCCTCAATTCATTTATTTTTCTAGGCAGAGCCCAATCCTCTTCTTCTTCCGGACCTTAACCGTTCCTGATCTGAATCAAGTACCCATTCACTGCTGAGGGGTGAACGGAGGAGAGGTCTTAGGGCTCCCGGCTTAAACCCTGTCCATGGCTCTGATTCGAACTCA
Source organism: Conus betulinus (assembly GCA_016801955.1). NCBI lineage: Eukaryota > Metazoa > Mollusca > Gastropoda > Neogastropoda > Conidae > Conus > Conus betulinus. The sequence continues at coordinate 1,527 of JADBJO010022428.1, read as the reverse complement.
CGGACCTTCGGGTCGGTCAAATGCTGTAAGGTCCATTGAACCATGACTCACGGGCTCCCTGTCAGATCACGGGACCATGGCTCATGGTCTGCCTCCCTGGCTGCTCACAGGTCCATTGACACATGACTCATGGTCTTAGGGCTCCCTGGCTGCTCACAGGTCCATTGACACATGACTCGTGGTCTTAGGGCTCCCTGGCTGCTCACAGGTCCATTGACACATGACTCGTGGTCTTAGGGCTCCCTGGCTGCTCACAGGTCCATTGACACATGACTCATGGTCTTAGGGCTCCCTGGCTGCTCACAGGTCCGTTAAGACGATCTTGCCATCTTTTACGATGATGTCATCATGAAAATGATCATGATGACACGGTGGGAAAGAGAGTGAAATAAACAGAAAAACAGACAATAGCAAACAAGGAGGGTAACTCTTGTTCGTGTACGCCTGGCCCATTACCTTTTTCATCATGGGGGTGCAAGAGTTACTCTACTTCTTCGTTATTTGCTGTTCACTGTTCCCTCCCTGATTTAAGATTTCCTTTCACGCCAATACAGACACACTGACAAGCACAGACATGCCAGGCAGGCAGGCAGACGAACAGACAGACTGACTGACAGACAGACGTACAGACTGACCTGACAGACTGACTGATAGATAGATGACAGATAGATAGATAGATAGAGATAGATAGATATAGATAGATAGATAGATAGATAGATAGATAGTTTAGATAGATAGACAAACAAAGAGAGAGAGACCGACTGACAGACAGACTGACTGACAGACAGATGGACAGACGGACGGACAGACAGACAGACTGACAGACAGACTGACAGACAGACGAACTGACGACTGACAGACGGACAGACAACAGACGGACGGACAAACAGACAGACGAACAGACAACAGACAACAGACAAACAGACAGACACCTTGCTGAGGTCCTCCTCCATACTGCAGACCCGGAAGTGGCGGTCCAGGCCTGAGGTGTTGTATTGGGTCAGGTTGGGCTCGAACACCGCGTGGTACACCTCGCTGGTCAGTGTGCTGCGGTTCCACCCGGCCACCCGCACATGCTCCGTCAACACCTCCATGTTGCTGAAACACCCAAACACCCCACGGTGTCACCTTGACTCAGACTTTACAGACATGATTCTGGAACTACAATCTTTTTCTCCTTTTTGTTTCTCGACTGCAGCAGTAAATCTTACAACCATATGTCGTGCTTGAGTTTTGCTGCGGACTCAGTTGGGAAGACTGGGACCACACAGTCGAGTTTCATCCACTTAATGGATGCGTTTCTGAGAGTGTTGCTCAAATTTCCTGACCAAACACTGCAGGTGTCTGTATCTCTCGGGCCTGGTTGACGCCGGGATATATTATGAAGGAAGCGTAGAGTACAGCCCTGTCATGTAGTCTCAGACCGAAATGGAAATCCTAGCATCATCTAATCATCCTCATTCTCATCGATCAGCATTAAAAAAAAAGTCTCAAATCTGTGGCCCTTCATGCCCTGCTCTCATGGTG
>JADBJO010022427.1:22500-27970 GCA_016801955.1 Conus betulinus | reverse complement strand
ACACACACAACCACACCACACACGCACCACACGCACACACACACACACACGCGCCACACAAACACACACACACACACACCACCACACACACCACACACACACACAACACAGCCTCCGGGAGTGAAACACACACACAACACACACCAAACCCATCACACACGCACACAAACCACACACACCCACAACCACACACAAAACACCAAAATACGGGCGCGAAAAACACACACACACACCGCAACACACACCAACACACACACACACACACACACACACACACACAGCGCAATCACACACAGTGTTTGGTGAATCTAACCAAGTTAAGAATAAATCATAGGAGTTTGGTACTGACCTGTTATGCACCAAAAAGACCTGAGGGATACTACACTTGGGCAAGGAGGTGAGTGGGCGGAGAAGCTCGTGGTGGTCATTTTGGGGCAGATCCAAATGACCCCGCTGATTGACTCTGGACCAGTGCCTCATCTCCTACCCTAAAAAATGGACGGGGAATAGACGGGGGTGTCATTTTTTGGCCTGCCCTCGATGAACTCCTGGGAAGTAGATCCAGGCCAGAGGGGGGGTGGGGGGGTGGGGTGGGGGGGGGGGGGGGTAAGGGGGCAGTAATCTGGGGCAGGCCCAGTCTAATTCTGGGGTTTCATTAGGGAAAGGAGAGCAGGGTGACCCTAGAGGATTGCACTGGGAGAGACAACGGGTGTGCGAGACAGACTCTGTGGCCCAAATGAAAATGGGATTTGCAAAATATGGATGAATCATAGGCCCCCGACGCGGTGTTCATATTCATAAAAAAACAAGACACAAAGATGGTGTGATGTTGTGTGCTGACTCTCGCAATCAAAAGTTCGGGTGCGTGTAACGATTATTCCCTATACACACACACCACACCATACACACATGCACAGCCAGGCACCGCACACGGTTAAGTTTGCTTCTTATATATGCTGCCTGAACCATCAAAACACCGCAAACACATATTACCATGATACAAATCATCAGTTACAACAAGCAATACTCGCCACCACCAGTAAAGACGTGCGACAACACAGGAGCTTCAACCGTCGCTCTCAAAACTGAACATTAAATAGTTTGCTTTTTTTTTTTTTTTTCTTTCTTTTTTTTCTTTTCTTTTTTCTTTTTTTTTTTTTTTTTTTGGGGGGGGGGGGGGGGGGGGGGGGGTGCGGCCGCAGAACTCGCTGGCACCGTCAGTAGTGTCCTAACACAGTTCACACAGCTGGCTGCACCGAGCCCAAGTCAGTCTTTACACGGCAAGCAGAGCCGCTTACGAATACAGTTCCTGAAGTCCCATAGCGTGTACTCACACAGCAGAAAAAAAAAAAACAAAAACAGTCGAAACTACCGACCTGGCGGTCAGCCTCTCTACGTCCCATGACGGAGGATCCTGAAGCCCTTTACTACAAAAGTCCACGATTGACCTGGCTGTAAACCTCTCCGCGTCGTCTTGACGGAGACAGAGGTTGGGGCGCGGGCTGTACCCCCGATTCCGGTGGTACTCAGTTCCAGGCCGGACTCGGGGGGCCTCATCGATATCTGGGGAACTGGTTAACTACATCGGCCACTTAGTCTTCTAGCTACATATTTATCGTCCCTGTTTTGCCACTAGAAGTCACTCTTCACTTAATACATTTAACCGGAATATGGGGGGAAAAATACCCATAATATAGTCTACTAGGTTTCAATACGATGGGTACATTACAATAGAAAAAATCATCGGTTAGCACCATGGGTGATTAGGTTGAAGAAAAGATTTCCTCACGTACCCTTTTAAAAATACAAAGAATTCAATTATTACAGATAAAGGAACGATTTCCATTTGTCCTTTTTTTTTTTCAAGAGAAGAATGATTTTACTTTTCTACATCATCATCACTTGACGTGTCCACAATAGGGATCAGAATACATTTTCCAATAATTCATATACAAAAAAAAAGTCATTCTTCACTTCCAGAGCTTACCAACATTCACATCACTATAATACTTTAAAGAAAGATAAACAAGGTTTCTTTTTCAATAATACATTGGTTTGGTTTGATCACTTTCCCCCGATCATATATGAATAGACATAATTATTCTCTCATCCATCCACTCACTCCATTCTTCTCATCCACCTCTCGACTCACACATTCACTAACCACAGCTTCTTACAGTCACCTATGTCTCGTCAAGTCTTGTCAATCACAAGATCAATCAAAGGAATAAACACATGCTTTAGGCCTTCACTAGGAACCGGAAACCACCTGTGGGCATAAACCAACCCCACTGATTCTAACTCTAACTGCCATTTAATAACAAGTCGCACATCCTAGACTACCATCAAAGCTAAGGTGCCAGTCTCTCTTCGGCACCGTGGAGATGTTTGCAGGCCGGCAAATCTGAAGAGACTGAAAGGGAATCCTCGCGGGCGAGAGCTGTTAGGTAAGCAGGTGAACAGGCAAACTTATGCCGCTTCAGAATAGACCCCACAATTTGAGACCGGACGCAAATGGTCCGTCACATAGTTTCTAGTTCAGCTTTTCTCCATGAAAAATGCACTAGCTATTGTGTTTGTTGTTGTTGTTGTTATCATCGAAGTTGAAACAATCTGTTTTCTAATTCAGCTTTTCTTTTTTTTTTAAATGTTCATCATCATCATCAGCAGCAGCAGCATCTTTATTATTATTATTATTATTATTATTATTATTATTATCATCATCATCATTATTATTGTTGTTGTTGTTGTTGTTGTTATCATCGTCATTAATTATTTTGTCATGTATCTTTTTTTTTTTTAATCTATTTCTTTATTTGGTCGTTCATTAAGAGTAGTGTACAGTACCCCTCGGCACGAGACCACATTCTGAGAGCTTTACAATGCACACTTTCCGTTATGGAACAAGCTGCCTACCGTGGTAGAGCCAATCGACGGGCTGCCTGCTCGCATTGCATTCAGCATTTTCCCGTGTCACCCACTCTGTCGATCAATTTTCTCATTCGTATTTTCATTTGTTCGATGCATGCTATTCGTGTCATCCTTACCAACGGCCAAACCCACCTTCTCTTCCAAAAGAAGATGGTGACGGGATTTTATGAGTGGGCAAGACATTACGGGTACGTTCACACACGTAACTTGGGGTTGTAGACTCATTTCAGTGTATACAAGCAAGATGAATGTCGTCTTATCTTGATTCGATTTGTTAGTACACGTGAACTGCAACATGCTCACTCTCAAGGAAGCCGTATGCGGGAGTTACGCCCCCTACTTACGACAGCTGCTCCCGATTGCAGTTCAGATAAGCCAGAAGTTTTTCGTTCTAGCTGTTCACCTTCCACTAGTTGAAGATGCAAGTTCAGCGCAGGGAAGGAACTGGCATTAATTCCTGCCGTCGTTGATGCTGCCTTGGTCTGGTACGGTTTTGTTTGTTGCTCTGCAGCACCGGAGCTCTTGTTTTTGTTTTTTTTTTTTATTGTTTTTTTTTTTTTCTCTCCTCCTTCATTCTGCGATTCTGTCTCTGTTTCTTTTTTTTTATTTCTTTCTTGGGGTCTTCTCCATGTCTGTGTCTTTTCATGTTTGTTTTCTTTCGTACACGCCTCCGCTCTTGCCTGCTTTCATTTCTTTTTTTTTTTTTCTTTTTTTTCTTTTCTTTGAGTTTTTTTTAAAATTTCTTCTTCTGTCCCCCCCCCCCCCCCCCCCTCCTCCTCCTTTTTTCTCTTTTGTTTTGTTTTCGCATACACATATGTGTCTTGTTTCCTTCTTTTGATTAAAAAAAAAAAAAAACTTTCCTTTCTACTTTTCTTGCTGTCTAACTGTGTTTCTATCTATCTATCTATCTATCTATCTCTCTATCTCTCTATCTCTCTCTCTCTCTCTCTCTCTCTCTCTCTCTATATATATATATATATATATATATATATATATCCATCTGGCTGGCTGGCTGGCTGTCTGCCTGTCTGTCTGCCTGTCTGTCTGTTTGTCTGTCTGTCTAGGTTCATTTGTTTGTCGCTCTCTTCATTTTTTTGTTTTCCTTCCGTCTGTTTTCACTTTTTCTGTAGCTTCTGTACTTCCCCATTTCTTTCCATTTGATTGCTGTTCTTCATTTTTGTTTCCTTGTTTCCTTTCTTGTTTTCTTTCTTTCGTTCTTTCTCTGTTATTTGCTTTCCCTTACTTGATTTTCTGTCTTTTGACTTTTCTGTTTTGTCTATTTATTCTGGAATTTGTTTTATTCTCATACTTCTTTCTTTCGTGATGTTATGTCATGTTCGCTTTTTTTTCTGCTTTTTCTTTCTTTTTATTTCGTGTCCTTTTCTATCTTATTTTATTCGCCTCTTTTATTTCTTTTCTTTCGGATTGTTTACCTTTCTTTCTTGTCAACTTTTCGTTTTTTCTGCATTTTTTTATTCACCTCTCTCTCTCTCTCTCTCTCTCTCCTCTCTCTCTCTCTCTCTCTCTCTCTCTCTTTCTGTGCCTGTGCCTGTCTGTCTGTCTGTCTGCCTCTCTCTCTCTCTCTCTCTCTCTCTCTCTCTCTCTCTCTGTTATGTTTTAATTTGTTTTTATTTCTCTATGTTTTTCTTTCGTTCTTTTCTTCACATTCATTTCTTCATATTTTCTTCTTCAAGGTTTTGTTTCTATTTTTTAAAAATTATTTTGTTACATCTCTCTTAACTAGTTTTTACCACTATTTCGCCCTTTTTCTCCATCTGTCTTTTGTGTTCTTTTGAGCAATGAGCCTGATGATGTATTTTTTTTGGTATGATGTGCCAAAGCATCATTACAGTAAGGTGGCCTTGGACCCTCTTACTTCAAAGACAATGGCTCTGGCGATCCATCATCAGACCCTTCAATAGTCCAGACTGGTCTCATGGGCATCTCGATGTAGCGTGCAGTGGTCCATTGACCGAATTGCCGATCCGCCAGTGCCGCCATGTTTTCAAGAAACAGGAAGTGTGTTTTTGTATCATAACGTTCTGTGTTTGTTTCTTTTATTTATTTATTTATTTTTTTTCACCGGCGTTATTGACTGTGTGTGTTTTGTCCTGCTTTTTTTCGGTGATAGCTCAGAGCACCTGCTTTTTAACAGTATTTCTTTTGACCTGTCTTTTTGACCATGTCGATGTGCCGTTAGACGATCTCTCCTTTTACCCGGATTTTGACTGTATATCTTTTGGATCTGCTTATGACGATATCGGTTTGGACATGCTGTTTTATTATACTGCTTTTAACAATACGGGTTTTTTTACCATCCTTTTGACGTTTTTGTCTTCCTGATCTGCACTAGAACGATGCCTCTTTTGATCTCCCTTGACATAATTCTTAAGGCCTATGTTTTGACCATGCCTCTGTGGACCCTGTGTTTAGCCTTTTTTTTTTCTTCAAAAACCTGTCTTTGGGAGTATTTTTATATGACTTTTGACAGTAAGTCTTCTGAACTTCCCTTTCACAATATTCTATTGACCTGCTATTT
>JADBJO010022427.1:5000-15000 GCA_016801955.1 Conus betulinus | reverse complement strand
GACAGACAGACAGACAGACAGACAGACACAGACAGACACAGACAGACAGACAGACAGACAGACAGACAGACACAGACAGAGACAGACAGCGAGACCTGCTGTCTACTTACACGCCATCTCCTCCATCTCCCAGGGTGGTTTAAAGCCGGCCCAGGATGCAGACACAGGCAGATCTCCCAAGACATGTTCAATGGATTTAGCTCTAACGTGTTTTGATCGCCAGAAAATCGGCCGACTGTTGTTCACTGATGTGGTTACGGTGTCATGGGACTTGTAGTTCCTGGGTCTGAAAATCGCCCCTCCCTTATACGCACACCATCTTCTTCCAACTCTTCACCCTTCCCCTTTCTCCGATTGCCCCATTAATTTCATGCATTGCTATAGACGTGAGCATACAACCCCCCCCCCCTCCCCCGACACGCACGGACGCACGCACGCACGGACGCACGCACGCTCTTAGACACACACACACACACACACACACACACACACACACACACACACACACACACACACACACACACATGTATCTCTCTCTCTCTCTCTCTCTCTCTCTCTCTCTCTCTCTCTCTCTCTCTCTCTCTCTCTCTCTCTCTCTCTCTCTTAATCAATAAAATATCTGATGTTTCATATATTTTGCAAATGCTGGTAAGCATTTTCCATATTTTTGGCTTTGCCGAATCACGTCTTACTGAACACATTCTAGATTCTGAAATCTCCATTCCTGGATATAATATAATCCGCAAAGATGCTAAACATCCCAAAGAGACGGGTTTGGTAGTGTACATTCACCATAGTATAAAGTTTAAATGTGTTGAACCTAGTAATTACCATAACATCGAGTCAGTATGGATCCAAGTTTATTTTTAAAAATGTGAGCCAGTTCAACTGGGTTTCACATACCGCAATCCAGCCGAACACGTCAGTTGGATTGATAATTTCACTCTGTTGTTAGAAGATATTCCTTGCTTTCGGATGAGCTGATATTGTTAGGCGATTTTAACATTGATTTGCTCAAATATAACAACACATGGGTTCATTGTTATGAATCTTTTCAACTTGTTCAGTTAATCGACAAACCTACAAGGGAAACATCCAAAACTCTTATTGATCACATTTACACCACGACAAAAAGCAATATAACTGAAGTGTGTTCACCGCTGTATGGTTGTAGTGATCATTTCCCAGTATGCTTCACTTGGTCGAAAAAAGGAGTTAAAATTCCGAAGAATGGTCACACGTTTATAGATACAGGTACTCACGGAATTTTGATAAAAATAAAGTTTTGTTTGATTTGAGTAATTCACATCTTTTCCTAGTCTACCAGTTTACAAATCCAGATGAAGCCTGGGAAGTTTGGTACCACAATTTTTAAAAATATTTATGATAAACATGCACCTTTCAAAACCAAGCGTGTTAGAAGCAGCCCTCTGTTACCATGGCTATCAAAAGATGTACAGGACGCTATGAACCAAAGAGATCACCTTTTGTCTGCGGGAACGAAGAAAGAATTTGTTAACCAAAGAAATCATGTTAATTATGTAAAACGAGCAGCTAAGAAAAAGTACTTTCAAGAACTTGTTTCTTCTAATACCAATAGCAGAACAATTTGGAATGCTATCAATCAGCTGACAAACAAAAAACATCAGTAAAAATACATCTCACGAAGACCTGTGTCCCGAGAAAACTTAATGACCATTTTTGTAATATTGCTAAGACAACAATAAAATCAGATAGATCTGCCGAAAACACTCTTACATTATTAAACGATTTCTGTGATTCAAAAGCCATATCCTCAGACTTAGACATCCCCTTAATGTCAGTCCATGATGTATATAATGCCCTGATCCGTCTAAAAGAAAACATGTGCTCGTGGCTTAGACGGTATTGATGGCAAAATCCTAAAACTTGCAGCTCCAATTATTTCTGAAACACTGACCTACATCTTCAATTTATGTATATCTAAAAACCCAGTTTCCTAAATCTTTCAAAATTGCTGGAGTAAGACCCATCTATAAATCAGGTGACACCTCGGATCCTTGTAATTACAGACCAATTTCTATCCTGTCTGTGTATAAAAAACTTTAGAGGATCATGATATCGAAACCTTTAGAGGATCATCTACGAAGATGCATTCTTAGCCATTTTGACAAATATGATTTATTTCACCCTAATCAGTCTGGTTTCAGGAAACATCACTCCTGCCACACTGCACTGACTAACCTAGTAGACAAATGGCTTACAAATATCAATGAAAACAAGGTGACCGGTGTCCTTTTTATTGATTTTGCTAAAGCTTTTGATGTAATTGACCACACACTGCTTCTAAAAAGTTAAAATTGTACCGTTTATCCAATAATGCTCAAGAACTCATCTCTTCGTTTTTAAGCGACAGAAAACAAACTGTCTCAATTCATGAACGCCAATCTTCTATTTTGCCTCTCAAACATGGTGTTCCTCAAGGCTCCGTCCTAGGACCCATACTTTTCTCAATATATATTAATGATCTCCCCCTGTTCCTCCCAGCGCTTTGTGATATGTTCGCCGATGACACTACTATTCATGCGTGTGATCGCAAAGCAGAAAACGTATGTATGCTATTACAGCAAAGTATTAACCAGCTAATCGAATGGTCTGAATTAAACCATATGTGTATAAACCCTGTCAAAACCAAACATATGTCATAACCACAAGACAAAAACGCCAAAACCTTTCTTATACGAGCGCACCCCCTTTCTATCAATGGTATAACTATCGAAGAAGCAATCTGTCATAAAGTCTTAGAAGTAGTTATAGACAACAATCTGTCATGGTCAGAACATGTACGGTCTTTATGCAAAATAGTTTCGAAAAAGATATACCAGCTGTCCAAGATAAAGCATTTCCTAGACTGCCATTCACGTAAAATATTTTTTCACGCTTATATTGAATCCCATATAAATTATGCATCTACAGTCTGGGACTCAGCTAGTAATCATATACTCAAACCTTTGTTTAGCCTTTATAGACGTTCCCTGAAATTAGTTTTATTAAAAATCGGTTACATTATCATACTCTGACTATACAGATCTGGATATTTTGCCATTAAACTTGAAGCTTAAATTCAATCAAGCTTTTTTCATGTTTAAGATTCTTTCGGGTCGTGCTCCCCCTTCAATTACAGAGAAATTTAGATTTAATGAAAATCGCCATTTTCATAAAATTGTAGTACCCCGTCCAAGAATAGATATTTTTAAAACCAGTCTTCACTACTCTGGCGGCTTCTTATGGAACCGCATTTCAACCTCTCTTGATGTTCATGCCAGCATATATAGCTTTAAAAGGGCACTTCATACCCAACTAATGACTGAATTTTCCAATTCATATTCTTAAACTCTCTCTCTCTCTCTCTCTCTCTCTCTCTCTCTCTCTCTCTCTCTCTCTCTCTCTCTCCTCTCTCTCTGTCTGTCTGTCTGTCTGTCTGTCTGACTGTCTGTCTGTCTGTCTGTCTGTCTGTCTGTCTGTCTGTCTCTCTCTCTCTCTCTCTCTCTCTCTCTCTCTCTCTCTCTCTCTCTCTCTCTCTCTCTCGGTGAGCTGTCGTCATCCAAGAGGAGAAGACACGTTTTCTTCAGCTCCGCAATTAATTAACGTTTTCTGTTAATTTCTCCGGTTTGCAGTCTTTCAAGTCGGTGACAGTATCAAGATGCCATCAGCATCTCTCGATTTTAGAGTTCGGTGTGGCGGGTTCGTCGCCGTTTTCATCAGTTTCATGGCAAAAAAAGAGCCAGGTTCAAGCTGTCCATGTCGTTGCGTGTATTAAAAGTACACACCCGTGTCACCGGTGTCTCACCGCCTTTTTCTTCAGCGACCTTCTGCTCCGATGCGGCGACGTGGAGACGAACCCCGGGCTGAAGTCGTCCAGCTCCAGCTCCACGAAGCAGTCCCGCCTGGCTCGTGATGGCTCTGTTCGCCGTGCAAGTACGGACTCTTCTGTGACTCCTGATCCTGACCATGCTTCAAGTAAATCCGGTGAGATCACGGCCGATCACCCGATGCTAAAAGACATTTTTACAATGTTATCATGCTTAACCACGAAGGTTGACAGCATGTCTGACGATGTAAAAGGAGTGTGAAGGACTCAGTCGACGGACTTAAAGGGGACATGCATGACATGAAAGAGACGATCAGTGAGCTTCGTCTTCAAAATGACAATTTGAAAGCAGAAAACAGCATGATGAAAGATAGAATCGTGCGTTTGGAAGAAAAAAGTTGATGATCTTGAAGGGCGATCAAAAAGGAATAATTTGATTTTTATGGACTGCAAGGAGGGGAAGGAGAAAACCAAACAGGGACTGTGTGAACATGGTGCATAACCTGTTGACGGATGAACTGAAACTACCAAAGACCGTGGAGTTTGACAGAATACATCGCATTAACAATAAGCCTAATTCGCCTGTTATTGGCAGATGCACCTTTTACAAAGACAAAGAAGAAATTTTCAGAGCCAAAAAGAACCTTAAGAATACTTCAGTGTTTATTGGTGATGACTTCACTCAGAGAGTCCGTGACATCAGAAAGAAAAAGGGACCACATTTAAAAGCTGCCAGAGACAACAACAAGAGGGCCACTATGATCTACGATCATCTCCTCATCGAGGGGCAAGAAATTTGTTCTCGATGGGGATGATCAGTTAAAGGAAGTGAGATAAAGGTTTGGCCGGCCCCTGCAAACAAAGTTAAACTTCCACAATCCTAAAAGTCAAATTTCCTGGTTGAGGATACAAAGGTATATAATGTTGACCAAACACCGGTTCCGAAGATAAAATGCGGAAACGCACGTGCTGGTGGCCGTGTGTCATGTTTACTGAGATCAGGTTGTAGGTGTGTACCGGAGAATTGTGAAATGCATGCTTGTTCTTCACGTGTTGGAATGATTTGTGACACCAGCCGTGACGAAGCACGTGAAAAAATGACAGGGAACAACACAATGGGGAAGAGAGAGAGAAAAAAATAACCAGTAGAGACATTCCGATGGACGAAGGTCTGAATGAGAGTACGAATGATAGCGAGTTTGAAAGTGAACAAAATGTTTGTGAAACACAGGTTAAAAATAAAGTACACTTGTTCTCTTTCCTTCATTGGAACGTAGATGGTCTTCTAGCTAAACTGACTGATCAACAGTTTTTATCGTATGTTTACAATTTTGATTTTTCATTTGTCTTGTTGAAACGTTCATGGAGAAAAATAGATTCCCATTTGTTCCCCTACCATCTGTCTTTTTTGTAAACCCGCGATTAAGCTGACAAGACGCGCGGGAGGAGATCGGGTGGAGTGGTATGCTTAATTAAAACTGAGTTGATGGCTTATGTATCTGAACTTACATGTGAACATGACAATATTATGTGTTTCTTATTAAATAAAACTTTATTTGGTTTTGAAAATAACGTTCTTTATGTGTGTACTACTTACGTGCCTCCAATAAATTCCCCATATTATACAACAGTTGAAATTGAAAACGGCATTGTTTGCCTTGAAGAGGTTATAACAGATAAGATATTATTGTATGACAACGTTGATATCCTTTTATGTGGGGATTTGAACGGCAGGACAGCCAACATTTTCCCTTTCAGCAATGATCAGTTTGATAGGTTCAGTTTTATGGATAAGAATGACAAAACAGATCTCATAAGATATTCTAAAGACTCGGAATTGAATGCTTATGGAAGAATGATTTTGAATTTATGTATTGCTTTTAGATTGTTTATCATGAATGGAGTATGTAATGGTGACCTTGAAGGTCATTACACATACATAACGGAAAACAGGGAGTAGCGTGAATGATTATTTCTTAGTTTCTGAAGATCTGTTCGATATTATTAGAAATTCTTGCCGTTTGCATGTTTCTGATATGATTAATTCTGACCATCAACCATGGAATTTTATTTTTATGCGAAGAATGATGTGTTACGCAATGACAATGATTGGCGTGATATACCTTTATTTATTAAAAAGATAGTTTGGAATGATGACTTTGCTGAACAGTTTCATAATAGCATGCATTCAAGAAATACAAAAGAAAAACTTAATCAAGCCAGCATATTGATGGGTACTGACATTAATCAGGCATTACATTTATTTAATGAATGCATAAGAGAGCAAGCAGTATGTATGGAAAAGAAAATTTATACATGTCAGAAAAGGTCAGAAAAGTGGTATGATGATGAATGTAAAACTTCTAAGCGCAATGCTAGAAAACTTTTAAGAGCATGTAGGAAATCATCCAGAAAAAAAAATACAAAGTTGCCAGATATACAAAGTTGCCACCAAAGGAGAAATTCACCTGAAAAAGAGGCTAGGACAGCTTTTTGCAAAGAAAGAAGAGAATATATAAAAAGCTGTTACAGAGAAAGAGAAAAGAATACAATAGAATTGTACTTGAACAATTGATTATGTCTGTAAATGACCAGAAAGAATTCTGGCAAAATATGGGTAGAGTTTCTAATAAGAATAAGTTTCAGCCAAATCAGATCACAGTACAGGAATGGTTTCAACATTTTAAAGGGTTCTAGAAAAACATGAGACTGACGGCAACAAATATATCTGTACAGATGCTTCTGATGTTTCAGAAAATTTTTCAGATATTGATAACGATGATCAAGGAAATGGAAATGATGCACATGAGAATGATGATTATGATGATGTCAACTTTCTGAATCGGCCTATTTCTAAAGAAGAAGTCATACTCTCAGTGAGAAAATTGAAAAGCAAGAAAGCAGCTGGACCGGATGGTATAATTGGAGAGCTATTAAAAAAATCAGGGGATGATGTGTAATTGATTTCTTTGTAAAATATTTCAATGTTCTGTTTGACACAGGTCAATATCCTGATTTATGGAAAGAATCTATTATCGTTCCATTGTTTAAAAAAGGCAACATTAACGATCCAATAATTACAGAGGAATTTCTCTTTCAGATATAAGTAGTAAAATATACAGCTCTATAGTTAATTCAAGATTACAGGATGGGTTGAGCAGAACAATATTACCGGTGAAATTCCAAGCTGGGTTTAAAAAAAATTATTCTACAACCGATCACATATTTACACTTTTAGCAGTCATTCAAAAAACAAATTTTCATGTAATAGAAAACTGTATGTAGCTTTCATTGATTTCGAGAAAGCGTTCGACACAATTTCAAGAAAATTACTGTGGCCTATTTTGTTAAAGAATGGAATTAAAGGTAAAATTTACAGATGTATTAGAAGTATGTATGAGGTTGTTAAAGCTCGAGTTCGTTGTGGTACACAGTACACAGGTTATATCAATTGTACGAACGGGTGAAACAAGGCGATATTTGTAGTCCTCTTCTGTTTTGTTTTTATTAACGAACTTGCGCTTGAAATTATGAATAATGGTAGACATGGTGTTAGTCTCAATATGATATGATTGAATTGTTTATTCTTTTGTTTGCTGATGACATTATACTATTGTCAGAAACTGTGGTTGGATTGCAGACACAACTAAATAATCTTCATAAAGCTGCATGCCAGTTACAACTTAAAGTTAATTTAGAAAAATCTAGCATTATGGTTTTTAGAAAAGGGGGATACCTAGCGAGCACAGAGAGATGGTTTTACGGCAATGTTAAGATGAATGTAGTGAATTCATATCGCTACCTAGGTATCTTGTTTTCAACAAGACTGAGTTTTAAGCCTGCATGCCAAATTTAGCGAACAAAGGGAAACGAGCTGCTATTCGCATTATTTGTAAGTTGAATCAGTTGAATAATAACTCTGTGAAATATTCTTGAAGCTTTTCGATTCACAGATTCAATCTATGCTTCTATATGGTGCTGAGATTTGGGGTTTAGAAGATGCTTCATCAGTAATAGAAAGTGTTCATTTGTTTGTGTTAAAGAAGTATTTAGGGGTAGGTATCAAAACACCGAATGATCTTGTATATGGTGAATTAAATCGATTCCCCCTGTTTATTAATTCTAGTGTTTCCTGTATTAGATACTGGTTGAAATTAACCCGAATGGAGGAGCATAGACTGCCATTCAAAGTATATAAAATGTTATTAGATTTGTCAAATAGAGGAAAAGTCAATTGGGCTTCGAAAGTTCGGGATGTTTTGAATAGTTATGGCTTCTGTTATGTATGGGAAAATCAAGGTGTAGGATGTATAAATTCTTTTATAAGAGAGTTCAAACAAAGATTAATCGATTGCAGGTGGCAAAGCTGGAATTGTCATATGGATGACAGTGACAGATTTATATACTATAGAAAATTCAAGATGTCTCATGATCTAGAGACATATTTACTTTTGGATTTGAACAGATTTATACGATACACACTAACAAGATTAGATTTGGGATTTCTAACTTATCAGTGCATAGTTCAAGATATAACAGGGATAACGAACGTGTCATGAAATGCCATGTGTAGATCTGTCACAGATGATGAAATTCACTTTGTTTTTTGTTGCCCCTGCTTTCGATGATTTAAGACACAGTTTAATACATCCAAAATATTATAATAATCCTAGTGATTTCAGATTAACATTACTTTTAGCTTCACGAAAGACAGAAGTCGTTAAAAATTTTGCTGTATATCTTTACAAAGCCTTTAAGAGAAGGGAAATAGCTAAAATCTTGAATTCTCAAATTTGTTGTTGTATGAATGTGAATTTGTTAATTGAGTCTATAAATGTGCGAATGCAATGATTTTCTTTATTGAATTTCCATTTTTTTCCTTTGTAAGTTGGAAATTGGTTTTCAGTCTTGCATGTGACCTAGTTCTTTTTGAATAAAATTCTGTTCTGTTCTGTTCTGTTCTCTCTCTCTCTCTCTCTCTCTCTCTCTCTCTCTCTCTCTCTCTCTCTCTCTCTCTCTCTCTCTGTACTGGTCTCTCTCATCTATTGTCTCAAAGGTGCTGCTTGTCAAGTGTAATTTTTTGTCTTTGCCTACAGGATGGGGTGCCTGTTCAATGATTTTTTTTTTTCCCAGAATGTGTTATAATTTTGTTGTTGTGATAATGTTTATTGTATATATTTTTCTATCTTCCAATAACCTTTTTTTTTCATGAACTTTACATGATGACCCCTCCCCTCCCCCCCCCACCCTTTTTCTCTCTCTGTCTCCGTCTCTCTCTGTCTCCCTCTCTCTCTCTCTCTCTGTATCTCTCTCTCTCTCACTCACTCTCTCTTTCCCTCTCTCTTCCAGGCATTGATTGTCTCTGTTCTTTTGTGTTAACCATTTCCTCTTTCTATTTATAGCGTTTATGCATGATTACTTCTATTTAGATTAGTTTTGCTGATTGTTATTGCATTTTCTATATTTTCTCTATTTCCCTTGAGGGCCGGATGTAAAAAAAGCCATTTTGTGCTTATTCCGCCTTTTCCCTCATTAAAAAAAGATTCGTTCGTTCGTTCGTTCGTTCGTTCGTCTCTCTCTCTCTCTCTCTCTCTCTCTCTCTCTCTCTCTCTCTCTCTCTCTCTCTTTCTCTCTCTCTCTCTCTCTCTCTCTCTCTCTCTCTCTCTCTCTCTCTCCTCACACACACACACACACACACACACAACACACATATATATATATATATATATATATATATATATATATATATTGAATTATAAACAAAGCTTGCTCTTATGTCTCAGATTGTAGAAATAGGGGGGTGGTAAACCTTCATATCTGCAGTGGTAGATGATTCTGCCTAACTGACAGTATGTGCTTGAGGGGGTGAATGGGGAATAAATAAATGCTTCTCAAAAATGAACCTTCAGCAAGCTTATAGTCTCCAAAGAGGGAGACCATCTCCAATGGGGAGAAAGCTCACTAACATATAACTCCTGGTCAGATACCGGTATTTCGAAAACATTTTAGATATTGTGAGACAATGGGACCTCTCCGTGGTCAGTTCATAACAACATCTTCAATGCTATGGGATCAAAAATGCTGCAAATAGTGACTTCGTGACAACAACGCTGTAGGTGTGGAACAAAGAGTAATGACTGTGGGTGAGCT
>JADBJO010022426.1:7500-27971 GCA_016801955.1 Conus betulinus | reverse complement strand
CTCCCATTTATTCCCCTGGTATACACAACACCCCCCCCACCCCCCTCCACCCCCTACCCCCCACCCTTCTCCCAATTTCCAGTCTTCATATATTGTCTTTCGATTTGTCTTGTCCATAGTTGGAGATTGAGAGTTTGACGTTTTTGGCACATAGCCTCTTCGTCCTACCCCCCCCACACCCCCACCCCACCACCCCTTCCACTACCACCCACTGACTGGTGGGGACGAACACGGAAGATAGTAGTTCCTGCAGCAAACGCAAAAAGGTTTCAAGCTTTGCGCGTTGCGTTCCGTTTGGGGGGATAGGAACCTTAAAAAAGTGGGTGGGCTAGCTTCAAGTGGGGGCGGTCGCCGGACCAACACAAAAAACAACAACAAACGAAAAACAGGTTAAGGGCACCCCACGTAACATGATTGCGTTGCTTTGGCCTGTCTTATCCACACTGTCTATCACGGCTGGTGGTGTCGTTATGTTTGTACTAACTCTCTCTCTGCTCTCCTCTCTCTCTCTCTCTCTCTCTCTCTCTCTCTCTCCTCTCTCCCTTCTCTCCACTTTCTATATCTACATTTGCACGTTCCTTGAAACTTCGCTCCCGCTCCAGACGGTTTTTAGTGGCGTTAATGATATTTAATTGATCTGTTCATGTTTTCATTTATTCATTGTTTTTTATTTTTTCACGTTCCTATTATTATGCATGGGAAAACAAATCAAACGATAACGAACAAGAAACAAAACCACTTTGATTGGTTCCAGGACAGTGAGAACTTGATGAAACCCCTCTGATGTCACCATCTAGATTATGTTTCTGTTTCTTGTGCATGGAAAACAAACAAACAAAAAGAAACAATAAACAATTAAATGTGGTAGGTATCATTGTTTTATTAGATATAGTTTTCTCTCCTTTCAAGTGGGGGGGATAGGGCGTACACACAATTACACACACAAATGGCCGAAACACCCACACCACACCACACACACCCGTTTGGTTACATCATTTGTTGTTAAACACACAACACAAGACACACAGATGGGACAACAACAACACACCACACACACAAACACACACCACAAACACCACACACAAAATATTAATACTATATACATTTAAAAGAAGAAGAGTTTAATAAAATTCCACAGTGGATAAATCATTACCGAGCAACACACCAGCAATACTTACGAGCAGCTGTGGTGTTACACATAAAGGGCAAGAACTATATAAAATTGAAATTATATATAAATACTTGCTCTTAGATCGTATAGATTGTAAAGAAAACATGGGGGGGATATGGACGGGGAATGGGGGGGGGGGGGGAGGGTCTTGGATGGGGGCAAGATGGGGGGGGGGGGGGGGGGGGGGGGGGGGGGGGTGGGGGGGGGGGGGGGGGGGGGGGGGTGGGGGGGGGGGGGGGGGGGGCGGGGGGGGGGTGGGGGGGGTGGGGGAGGGGGGGGTAATAAGGGGAGGAGAAGGAGAGGGAAAAGATGAATGGGAGGGGAAAATAAAGAGAGGGCCCGACCGGGAAAAAGGGGGGGGAATTAAGCCTTCATATCTGCATGTGGTCAGATGACAATCTGCCTAACTGAGACAGTATGCTATAAATTGGAATTGGGTTCTTTCCCGTGGTATTGACGATGGGGAATACACCAAGTAATAAATGATTCTCAAAATGAACCTTCAGCAAAATTATAGTCTCCGAAGCAGGAGACAATTCCACATTGGGGGGGAGGAAAGAAGCCTAAGCTAAATAAAATATAAACTTTCGGAATTGGTTGTTTCCCTCTACGATCATCGACACAGCAACCAAAAACAAAATGATAGTGAGAACACAGAACGAAATTGTAAACGTTTTCAGTCATGAGGAAAAATGTGCTCAGTGGCATACAACACAATAAATAAATGAATAAGTAAAAGATGAATAAGTGAAACAGATACATGCATAAGCAAAAAAAAAAAAAACAACAACAACAAACAAAACAGTAAACAACATGAGAGTGTACGAGGAATGAGAGTTTTTCTCTAAGAAATCACCTAAGGAGTAAAGAAACCGTGAAATAAACACAAGGCATACATTCACATTTCTATGTAATGAAAACGACCGGAAACGATGCGTAACACACTTGCTCATTTGCATTACAAGAAGAAGATACCAGCAGTTGTTGCTGTTTTAAGCAGCGGTTGACCAAGTTCATATGTTCACCCGAGTGTCTACTGGGTTGATTGTCTGGCTGTCAGCATTTTATCACATAGAAGTTACTGAAACCGAATTTTCCACTTCACCTTGGTGAATGCAACGAATGGTGGGCCGAAAAAGGATTCTTTAGAAACTAGGAGCAGATTTGTGACGTGGAGTCTGATCATATGAAGGACTATTCAATATCCTTTTTAGAAAGCTATGGAAAATATGATTACATCTAACCTCCTCAACCACTTTTGCGAATGCTTGGGGGATTTTCTTTCTTTTTTTTCTCAAGGAGTTTTTTTTTTTTTTTTATAGCCCCCTTTGTGTCAATCTCACTAAGACACATTAGGAATTATCAAGGAATCCATTACATTTTAGCGGGGAGCCCTGCGCAATTTACGGCCTGTCAGCAAGATTTTTACAATTCCCAAGTGAACCTCAAGACTGCCTTTTCATGAAATGTTAACATTTTCTGTTATTAAAACATTGACTTTTTTTGTACTTTCTGGGCTTTTTTATTATGACATGTGAGTCGAATTCAACGTGGTGGTGACAGCGCTGATATGGCCCTTTGCAGTCGGCTGGGCTTTAAGCAACATTACCTTAATTTACTGTACTGTACTGGGCTATAAAGTATCATGGGAAATCAACTCTTTCTGTCAAAACCCAAAACTACTTCCCCTGGCAGCAAATAACGTGTTTATTTATGAACTAATCATAAGGATGGATTTATGATCTGCTCCACCTAGACATGGTTCTGTGTATACTCTTCTGAGTGCCCTTTCACTTGTTCATCTAAATATACTCACTAATTCTGTTGACTTATTTATACATGGTTAGGCTCTATGCATTATATTTAACTGTTCTAGTAAAGCTTAATCATAAAGATATGACAAGTTTGATTACGTTTAATCCGCTGAAACCGATGTCCAGGAAATGTCGTAGAAATGACGGATTATGGTCCGAGAATACAATCGCTGGGTTTTGTCAGTGCGTATTATTGATAGGGACCCTTGACGAAACTGAGCATCATAAAACCACGCAGTAAAGATTACTATAAAATTTCCGAATAGTTTGCAAAACTGTTGACACTGTTCTACTAATCAATAACTGTCTGTGATGCCATACCTTTTCATGAATTATCAAAGCTTTTCAATTGGCACAAAACGCTGTCAAATTTATTTCTCTTGCTGTGCTGATACAAAAGGCCATGAAAATTAACTCGGACTTTTCGTCAGCGCCAACAATTACCTCCCTTGACAGCAAAATCATGTGCACCCACGAACTGAATGGAATGGCTCTACCTAAGCGAGATCTGTACTCTCCCTTTCATTTACATGTGGTCACTGCTTCTCATTCAAGCATTTCTGCATGGTCACTGTTTTTTTTATATGTGCATCAATTTATCCTAGTTCTGAAGCCGGATCTTCACCATGACTTGGTACAGGCGCAGCAGGCATGTGCTCTCTCTCTCTCTCTATCTCTCTCTCTCTCTCTCTCTCTCTCTCTCTCTCTCTCTCTCTCTCTATCTCTCTCTCTACCACCACACTCACCCCCGCGCTCTTTCTCGCTCTGCATGTCTGTTTGCCCCCCCACCCCCACCCCACACCCCTCCTCCTTCCACCACCCTCTCTCTCTTTCTCTCTCTCTCTCTCTCTCTCTCTCTCTCTCTCTCTCTCTCTCTCTCTCTCTCTTCTTTTTTATTTTCTTTACAGCTGCTCTGTTTTCCGTTTTGTGTATTCGTTGCCGTTGTTTGTTTATGTAAAAAACACACACACAAACACACACACACACACACACACACACACACACACACACACACATACACACGCATGCTTACTCACTTCAGCACGCGTAGTGTGACTGGTGTGTTGCATTGAAGAAGAAGAAGAAGAAGAAGAAGAAGAAGAAGAAAGAAGCCAAATACAGACCTGAGGACACAGTTTAGGATCACAGCTCTGACAGTTATGAAGAAGAAGAAAGAAGAAGAAGAAAGAAGAAAGAAGAAGAAGAAGAAGAAGAAGCCAAACATAGACCTGAGGACACAGTTTAGGATCACAGCTCTGACAGTTCTACAATAGAATCCTTATCTCCCTTCTAGGCTTGCACGCGGATACCAACATCATGAATCTTCCTACACGACTGACACTGTCAGGGTAGAGACAAATAGGCAGACAGACAGACAGACAGACAGACAGACAGACGTCGGTCACCTTTGGTGGATCTGTGTCGCATAAAGAAGGGAAGAAAGGCAAGCGGAATTCATCAACTTCAACTTTTGACAAACTAAGAAAAGAATTGCAGGGCTGTTCTATTCTCTCTCTCTCTCTCTCTCTCTCTCTCTCTCTCTCTCTCTCTCTCTCTCTCTCTCTCTCAAATCAAAATTCGAGCTTTACCCTTCATGGAAAAGCTTGTGTTTTGTTTTCCACAGACTTTTATGATAGAGGCAGGGTGAAGATCATTCTATTTCGAGGAGTTTCCGTTACCTTTACGTGGAAGTGTGGGGGGGAAGTCTTCTCATCAGCATTATAGTCAGAAGCCAGTGATGCGCCTGATGAGCTCCGAATAGAGCGAAACAGCTAAGTACTGTTGGCTGGTCCTGCTGACTGACGTCCGCCGTGGAAGAATCCCTAAACAAACCAAAGCATTCCCTAAAGATGACTTCTGTTCGCCTCCTCTTCTTTCTAAACCCCTCTTAACGCAAATCTATCGTTACAAGTGTGTATTATTACCAGCATGGCGCGGCCGTGACATGTTCCGCATGTACTCTTTTTTTTGTTTTTTTTTTTGCATCTCTAGAGAGTTTTTACGGCATTAGGGGGCCAATCTATTTCTGGGTACTGCCTAGCGATGTTGGCAGTACCATGCATGTAGGCTGACGGTATAGTTATGTATGTTCATGCTTGTAGGCTAATGTTAGTAGTATGTATGTATACCCATGCACCGCAAGCAGCCCATCGTCAATACGCGTCTCTCTCCTCCTCTCTATCCTCCTTCTCTCTTCTCTCCTCTTCTCTCTCTCTGTGTGTTGCTGTGTGTTTGTGTGCTGTGTGTCTGTGTGGTGTGTGGGGTTGTGTGTGAGTGATGGGACGGCGAGAGTCGGAGGTGCGTAGAGAGAGAGAGTGGAGCGGGAGAGTGCGAGAGGAGACGAGGAGAGGCCGAGAGGAGATTGTTACATATAATATCACAGACGAAACTCTCAGTGGGTACAACCCTTACACTTTGTGCCACAAAAATAAACGGAGTTCAAGTCAGGCGATTGCTGATCACGAAAATTGACTAGAGAAGACGGAAAACATATTGCCAGTCTTTTCCACAGAGGACAATTTGAAACAAAATTCGAGCTTTAGATTTTGCCAACTCGAGGGCTCTTTGAAACTCTTGATAGCCTTGTGTGGAAAGTTGAGATTGGATTTGAACTTGTCACCTGCTTGGTCAAAATAAATACAAAATTTTGTTAATATCTCGTTCTATCTGTTACTATCTTAACCCTAATATATATCTATCTACTATCTATCTATCTATCTATCTAGATATGTGTGTTGTGTGCTCCTTTCAGTCTCCACCTTCTCTCTCTCATACTCTCTCTTCGATCTCTCTAATCTCTCTCTATCTCCTCATCTCTATCTTCTCTTCTCTCTATCCCTCGCTAGCTCTCCACTCTGGTGTGTGTGTGTGTGTCGTGTGGTGTGTGGGGTGTTGTGGTGTGTGTGTGTCTGTGTCGTGCAGTGCGTGCGTGAGTGCGTGCGTGCTCGCTCGCGCTGCTCGCCTGCGCGTGCGTGTGTGTGTGTGTGTCGTGCGACGCGCGTGCCCCGCGCGCCACGCACGCGGCACGCGCCAAGCTCCCACCCGAGCGAGGGCGCGGTGATTTTCGTAAATAACCTAAAAAAACATGTTAGTTAACCTAGTTATTTTAAGATGGTAGTCAATATAGGCTCTGTCCTGGCCGTTTTCTTCTTGACATGCTAGGTCTTCCTGCTTTGGTCCGCCCAAACACAAGTCCGGCTTCACACACCCTTTACTGCGCACATGCTGTCAGAGATGTAAGCACCCCTAGTATTTGAGCCCTGCAACCTGGTCTACAATGGCGCCTGCGCGGGGATTCTTACTTATACAACCATGTCTAGATTTTTTTTTCATTTAAATACACACCACACCCAGGTCAATTGATGTGTTCAGTGCCCTCGATGAAGCATATGAATGGTTTATGGCGCCTGCGCACTACTTAAGGCACCCTGGCTAGAATTGTTTTTTAACGCTAACAGGGTAATTGCTGTCATGCCTCTTCGCACCACTACAACCCCCACATGTCGGCTTAGTCTATCCACTGCTAAGGTTACCGACAGGCTTTCTCGGTTAGTTTAAAACACACACACACACACTCCAACACACACAAACACACACACACACACACAACACACACACTCAACCAAACCAAACCAACCACCACAACAATCCCCATCAGGGCAAACACACACCACCAACAACAAAGGAAAACCCCACACCAGAGAGGACCGAACACTTTCATAAGCTAACAACTTTATAGATCGATCTAAGACTTAAGTGTCTTAAGTGTATGGTTGGTGAAAGATCCACATATTCCTAAAAACTGTACCAGAGATTCTCAAAGCTTTACAAGTCCAGCCTATACATCCCCAAGCATCCACCCTCTTAGCCCCCCCACCAGTGAAGTCTCTATACGTTTAATGGGGTTTGACATGTGACCATGTATTTCTTATGACGTCTGTTACGTATATTCGTCTGGTAAATGAGCGCATAGTTGTTGCTCTTTTTTTTTCTTCTTTTTTTTTTTTTGGGGCTTTCGGTGCGGGGGGTTCTTGTTTGCTGGTTTAGGTTTGGTTTGTGTTTGTTTTCCGCTTTTTGTTTTTTTTTTAGACAGCTGCTCTAAATGCCAGTGTTAGAAACAATATTTGGGTGCAACTTGTTCTGTTCTTTTTTTGGACCGTTCAGCATTGCTTAAGCCAATTTGTTTGGTTTTCGTTTTCGCGCTTCGATTAATGAACGTACTTTT
Source organism: Conus betulinus (assembly GCA_016801955.1). NCBI lineage: Eukaryota > Metazoa > Mollusca > Gastropoda > Neogastropoda > Conidae > Conus > Conus betulinus. Next base: position 20,761 of record JADBJO010022426.1, on the reverse strand, counting down.
CTGAATTACTCAATCTTCTTATTAACACGCCAATCAAACTTTCGTTAGAACTCAAAACTGAAACCAGTTGTGTGTGGTGTGTGTGCTGTGTGTGTTGTTGGTGTGGGTGATGTGTGTGGTGGTGTGTGTGTGTGTGTGTTCCTGTTTTGTAATGCACCCCAAACTACACATACTGACTACGGGCTCTTGTGTGTCTGTTCAAAAGTGTGTACTTGAGTAAGTTCATAAAACACCATAGGACTACGTCTTGCCACAACACCTGCATGCTCACCCACCAATGCCCCCTGTCCCCCCCACCCCCGTCTCATAAGATCCTTGCTGCGGTCACTCTAACAGAATAATGTCTACTATCATGTTATTCGCTGGAGCAGTCTCGGCGGGACCACATGCCGTTGAACACAACCCAACTATGAACACAAATGCCACCCTACACACCCAGTTTGGGAGGAATCAAGCGCCAAACCGGTAATAAAGGGACGAATATAGAATGGACTGGAGGAAAAAAAAGCATGTGCCCAGGTTAAAGAAGAAAGGATATGCATTCAGTCCCCTAAAGAGTACGTCGGTGCAACGATCATGCCCAAACGGGCTGAACTCTTCTGCATAACTGTGCCCGTGAATTTAACTCGGAGGAAGGGAGGCGGGAGGTGTCGCGTGATGTGGTGAGTACGGGTTGGTATGAGGAGGTGAAGGAAGCAAAATGAAGTGAAGAAGTGAGGAGGATAGGTTGGTAAGAAGGGGAATCGGGGGAAAATATAGAGGACGGAAGAAAGAGGGAGGGGAGGGGGGGGGGGGACGCAGAGAGCCTGGTGCAGTGGGTAGGAGGGTGGGTGGTGGGTGGAGGAAAGGAGGGTGCTGAGAAGATGAGGATGCTGTAGGCGTAGTACACAGGAGGATTCAAATTTCGAGGGAGGGGAAGAGATGGGAGGCGGGGATATCCAAGAACTAAGAGGGAAGCGGCAACCTAGACGTTGTCTCGTTTGTGGACGGGCGGTGGTCCGACTGGTGGCGTGTCAGGGGCTGGGGGTGGCCTAACGACCCTCTACTTTCATTCCTTTGCCTTGACTACATCCATCCCACCCCTCCCCCCCTCCTTCCCCACTGCAATCTATCTGCCCGGGTTTTTAAAAGGGGGGTACACGTTGTATTTTGCTTGACGCAAGATTTGAAGGCGGCCCTCACAATTTTCCTTTTCCAATCGTATTGGGCCTCAATTCCATATATCAACGCTTACGCGTCCAAGTGCAAACGTATCAGCCAAAACTATTCGTCAGCAGGCCATTTCATACGTGGCCAACCACATGACAATCTATTTATTTGATGCACGAACTCTTATCGGACGCCTTGATTGTCCCGCTGGTAATTTAGCCTAACCTGTTTGATTTAGATCACTAATGCAAAATTGTGATGTATTTCCTACAGTTTTCGATAGTCATGTTTATCGATCTGTTATATATTAGATTAGGCTCTTGTAGCATTTTGGAATTAGAAAATAAAAACCCGCAAAAACTGGCATAAGCCCATGGCACACACACACACACACGCACCACACACACACACACACACCACACACACACACACACACACACGCACACACACACACACACACACACAAAACACACACACACACATCTTTCCTCGAAGACCAGACATCGTGTGTCAAAAAAAAAAGATGACCACACCACCACCACCCCACCCGAACCGAACCACACTACCGCTATCCTGTCACTCCCCCCCCCTTTTTCCTCCTACCCCCCCCCCTCCACACCCCCCCCCAACAACAACAACGGATAAAATCTAAACGGCAGCAGCCCGTACACCGTAACAAACAAACAACAATACAACAACAAAAACAAAACTATACAAACAAAGACGACAAAGAAAAAATCTGTCAGCGGGTGGACTTCAGAGAGACACATGTGGACATCCTCAGGTCAGAGCTGTCAATGTCGAAAATTTATTTTTGATTTCAGCCATTGGGAAAAAAAAAACAAAAAAAAAACAAAACAAAAAAAAAACGACAACGACAAAACAATAACAACATGAAGACAATGCTGCCACTGTTATCAAAAAGAACAAGTACAAGAACAACGTCAACATCGCTAAAAAAAAAAAATAAATAAAAAAATAAAATAAATCGATGACTATCGTCAAAAAAAAAAAAGTAAGTTAAGCAAAAGCATCATCGGCACCAGAAACAATAGCAACATAGACAACGACAACATCATCAACAACGACGATGACAACAACAATAACAACAACAAACAACAGTCACAAAAACAACGACGACGACGACCACTAACTTGAAATTATTTTCTTTCAACTCGGCAGAAGCTATAGTTTGCACAGATTCTAATGGTTTCTATCACGTTCTAATTACTGACATAAAAAAAAGTGTGTATGTAAAGCCACAACGACCATCATCAGCATCACCACCACAACAACGACAACAGCAACGACAAGAACAAAGGACGACATGGGTTTCCCCCACGTCATCGAGAAGAAGAATCCCCGACAACTCCAATCCATCATTCACGCAGACTGGCAAAGACAAAGGAGGGGGGCGGGGAGGGAGAGGGATGGTAGAGGGGGGGAAGGTGGAGAAGGGGGAGAGAATGACTAGGCTACTTCACAAGGCGCACTCTGTGAAAGCATGTCATCCCTGTTCAGTCAACAGGTTTGATGGATAGGCTACCAGACACATTCACCATCCCTCCCTGCTTTACTGTTCAGAGAGGTTGAACGCACGCAGAAGCGCAGGAAGACATTACAGCACGGTGCTGTATAATATAATACTATACAACACACTACAATACAGATCAATGCAAAGCAGTGCAATGCGATGGAAGACAACGGAGTATAATACCACACAATATACAAGTTCGGCGAGACAACGACGCTACGGAATGCATGACAATAAAACAAAGCAATACCATACGCACATGAACGCGAACACAATGCAAATACAGAGCAAAGTAATATTAACAAAACACACATACACACAAACGCGCGTGTGCGCTCACATACGCACGCACGCACGCACGCACGCACACAGACCCACACACACACTTACTCACTCACCCACTCACACACACGCACACAACAACAACAACAACAACAACAACAACAACAACAGCTCCAGAACACGATTTCCTCGTAAGATATAACTTACAGCTATCTTCGCCTCAAAAACTAAAAATGTATCAAGAACTTTAATCAGACACAGAAAAAAAAAAATGCAGAGGTCTATAATTATCTCTTCACATTTTCCCATCTCGCCGACTAAAAGTCAAAGCTGGTACTATTATACCACAACCATACTATGAAAACTATTGTGTGAAGTAGATGAACAATACTTACAGTGAGAAATAATAGCAAGAAGTGGTAAATAGTTTTGGTAAGAAAAAAAATTGTTTCCGACGCAAAGAGAAGGAATGGAGAAAGCGGAGAGACACAAGATACCGGAAAAAAAAAAGAAAAAAAATTGGGAGGGGGGAGGGGGGGGATAGAGAGTGGGGGAGGGTTCAAGGGGTGTGAGAGACTGAAGGCGGAGAGAGAGAGAGAGAGAGGGGGGGGGGAGGGGGGGGGGGGGGGGGGGGGGGGGGGGGCGGGGCGTGGCGCAAGACAGAGCTGCGATGTGACAAGATGGCGACAGGAGATTCATCAAGGGAGACAAGCGGGCTGACGCACAAGTGTCACGTCTTCCTCTGGCTTTCCTGGTGTCATGTCTGGGCTTTGTGGTATTGTGAAGAGCTCGGACGTTGCAGCCGTTTGGGTGTAGTGTTCGCCAGCCCAAATCCAAAACTGGACTGACGTGTTTCTCATTAGAATGGACAGAATGGCTTCATGAACAAAGGTATGATAGTAAGTAACTAACAAACAAACAAGCATACTAACTGTCTAGACTGAAACTGGTGATAAATAACAAAAGGAAGCAAATAAATAAAAACTGAAATATCATATTAAAATCACACCAGAAACCTGAAAAACACATGAATAGAAAATAGATCTATCTCCTACAACAGACCAGTTTAATTCTATTTTGTTACACTAGCGTCAGCATTTACCGCGCATAAACGCGCGCGCGCGTCTCTCGCGCTCTCTCTCTCTCTCTCTCTCTATATATATATACATATATATATATAGAGAACGAGAGAGAGAGAGAGAGAGAGAGAGAGAGAACATGAAGTCACGAAAAGAATCACAGGAGGACGACGTTTTAGACTATGGATCACTTGGCGATGACATCAAAATCATGGCACAAGCTTTGTTCTAACATCGACCCAATGATGTCATTCCATTTTTGACGTAAACAACGCCACAATCTGTCGTCCTTGAAAAAGAGCAGACGCATATTTATCAAGGGAGACCGAGTTGTTTGCATTGCTCTCTCTCTCTCTCTCTCTCTCTCTCTCTCTCTCTCTATATATATATATATATAATATATATAGATAGATAGATAGATAGATAGAGACACACACACTCACATACATACATAAATTCACATACACGTACATGTCATTACATATATACATGCAAACATACACATAGGCTATATCTCTATCTATCTATCTATGTGTGTACGCGTGCGTGCGCGCGCACACGTGTGTGTGTGTGTGTGTGTGTGTGTGTGTGATCACCTTTAATTTGTATCCTTGGTGCCTCTTGTGTTCTTGTGCGTCTGCTCCCAAACACCAACCGCCTTGGGGAGGCGTAAGATTATGTTGCTCTCCCTTGAAGCTAAAAATAGCACTGAATTATAGGTGGTTAGAGGTCGGACAGAATTAGTCTCATAGCTACCATGGGAGGACCATTACTGCCAGAGCCAGGCGTGACAAAATGGCTCTGTCCATAAAACAGAAATAACAGACAGGTTCCCGTGTACTGTCAGGGCAGGTTTTTAGTGTTTGTACATAGACGGTTTTCATATATCATCAGATAGACTGACGGAAAAAAAGCCGGACAGAATTCGTAGATTACAAACGTAAAGGAACCCAAGCGGGAGGGCTTTAGCGTCGTCCTTCTCATACATAGCGCCAAGATTATTATTTTGATCATTCTCATTCATTATGTAACAACTGTCTCTCTCTCTCTCTCTCTCTCCTCTCCCTCTCTCTCTCTCTCTCTCTCTCTCTCTCTCTCTCTCTCTCACACATGGTTAACCCTTCCTCCCACGCTATTCACTCAAGCCATCCAAAACATAGCCCACCCACACTGCTCCTACTGCGGCCCCAGAACTAACGGTCAAAGAAGAGCAATCGATGTCAATTTGCCACGAGGCAACCTGCTAGAGGAGACACAGCACCGCCGTTGTTGGATGGTACTGTTATGAAGGAACGTTCACAAGGACACACGCGGTATTCAGAACGGCTGATCATGAATTGTTCGCTGTTACAGTGGAGCTGTTCAGCAACTCGTTCCTTTTTTTTTTCCCTACTAATTTGTTGTAATTTGTTTTCAAACCACGTATCTTTTTTTTTTTTTTTTTTCAAAACTTTGTTACTATTTCTTAAATGTCAAACGACTGCATAAATCATCAGATTGCACATTTAACTTTAACGTACTGTATTTTGTCTTCCTTTCCTTTCACGGCTGTGTCTTTAATTTCTATCTTAACTTACCATGGCGATTTATCAGATTCTCAGCCAGCATGTCAGTTGCGATTTGTTGTTGTTGTTGTTGTTGTTATTGTTGTTGTTTTTTTGTTGTTGTTTATGTTGAAAAGACCATAAAAGCGATGACTCCAATTGTCGATACATTTACTTACTATTTCCGTCACTGAACACGAAGTGTCCATTCCATTCTTCCTTCCACTCTTCATTCTTTCCTTCGTTCTGTTATCAGTCGCCAGCATCGTTTAAAGACCGCTGTAAAAACCGAGGTCTGTAAATGAGGAGGTACACGGGAGAGGGGGGGGGTGGGGGAGGGGGAGGGGGGTGCAGGACGAGCGATTGAAGGACAGGGGAAAGACAGAAGGGGTTGCTAGAGGACCTTAACAACGGTGTTAAACGCAGAAACACACAGGTGAACAACTAATCTTTCTCTCACCTCAACCTCCGACTTCAATCTGCCTGCTGACAGGAGCCGCAGAGCGAGGAGAGTGAGCTCCCCTGCCACCAGATCCCCATCATCGTCATGTCCGGCGTGGACAATCCAGCCATGACCCTGGCGAGCAGCCCGGCCCACGTCGCCCAAGGCCCCCAACAAGAACGGGGCGTCCCTCAACCACCGTGCAGAGAACCACAGCGCCATCTCCAGGTCCCCGGTGCAGGTCGTGGATCGAGACATCGGCCCCAGTCGTTGCCAGAAGCTGAAGAACCTATGGGCCAGGTGAAGGGGCTGTCTGGATAATGAGCAAAGCTACGCTCTGTGCGTGTGTGTGTGTGTGTGTGTGTGTGTGGTGTGTGTGTGTGTGTGTGTGTGTGTGTTGTGTGTGGAGTGTGTGGGGTTGGGATGTTGGGGAGGAGGGTGGTGCAAGAGAGGGTGGTGCAAGAGAACTGAAAGAGAACAGAGAGAGAGGGAGGGAGAGAGAGAGCGAAAAAGTTATGTTTTTTTTTATCACCTAGCCGTCCATGAAGAACGTATCAGGGTTAACAACGAGATCGACACTGAGAGAGAGAGAGAGAGAGAGAGAGAGAGAGGGGAGAGAGAGAGAGAGATCTTTTAATAAAGTATAAGAGAAATGAGTAGAACGGGACAAGGGAGAAGGGGGGGGGAGGGAGGAGGGGGGGGGGGGGGGGGGGGGGGGGACGGTTAGTATTAAATGTTTTTAATTCCTTTAACTGGACCCGATAACTAAGACTCATGGTCGGTGGCTGTTGAACATATTACAAGACTGTACAGGAGAACAGTTTCTGAAAATGATCAATTTTAGCATGATATATCAGACTGTGCAGAAGAATGATTTCTGTATACGACCAACTTTGAGCATGATACAATAGTCTGCACAGAAGAACAGTGTCTGTATACGACCAATTTTAAGCATGATATGATAGGCTGTACATAAGAACAATTCTGTATACGACCAATTTTGAGCATATGTTAGGCTGTACAGAAGAAGAGTTTCTGTATACGACCAATTTCGGGCATGATACGTTAGGCTGTACAGAAGAACAATTTCTGTATGCGACCAATTTCGTGAATACGTACAGTGAAGCAGTTTCTGAATACGACCAGTTTTGAACATGATGTATCAGGCTGCACAGATGAACAGCTTCTGAATACGACCAGTTGTTACCAGCTTTGATCAGAATCAAGCTGGTCTTGATCGACCTGACTGGGTTGACAATGAAGGGAATTAAAGCGCATGGACCTCGTCGGACCTCGTTAGATTCGATGCCATGAAACTCGTGTTTGTCCACCCAGACTGACGTACCCCCTGGAGGCGGATAACCACCCCTTACCTGAGAACCCCAGCAAGGTGGACCATCTGAAAAGAGCCTTCTTCTGCCCCGCCCTTTGGGCGTGTGGGGGGGCTTTCCTGCTGGTGGCGGCCATGTTCCTTCTGTGGTGGGGGGGTCTTCATCTCCATCACCAAGGACAAGGCCCTGCCTGGAGGGGTGGTCTTCCCCATGCTCATGCTCTTCGTGGCTGATGCTGGTGTGGGGGGTACCTCATCGGCCTGATCCACCTGCCTCCGCTTTTCGGTGGGTCGGAGCGTAGTGGGTGGTTTTTCGTTGCACTGTGAGGGTGCTGTTGTTGTTATCGTTGTTGTGGTGGCGGTGGTTAATGTGGTGGTGATAGTGTTGCTGTTGTTTGTTGTTGGTGGTGGTGGGCGGTGGTTAATGTGGTGGTGATAGTGTTGTTGTTGTATCGTTGTTGTTGGTGGCGGTGGTTAATGTGGTGGTAATAGTGTTGTTGTTGTTGTTGTTGTAGACGATGATGATGATGATGATGATGATGATGATGATGATGATGATGATGATGCTTGTTACAGTTATGGGGGATGAAGGTATGGTTTAGGATGATACTAGTAACGGTAGTGTATCGCAATCCTTCCTCTTCTTTTTTTTTTTATTCGTTTTTTTTTTCTTCCTCTTTTCCTCTATCCTCTTCTTCTTTCAGCCTATCTGTCATCATCCTCAACCTCAGCCAACTCATCATCATCATCATCATCATCATCATCATCACACCACCACCACCACCACCACCACCACCACCACCGCCACAATTATCACTATTCATCATCGTCATCATCAGTATCATCTTCACCATCATACATTTTTTCCTTCTGCTTATTTTTCCTCTTCATCCGTCTCTCCTTCCTCTGTATCCTTCTCTTCCATGTCTTGCTCTTCTTCTGTGTAATTTGTCTGCCGTCGGCATGCTGGTAGTTACTGCATCATGAATAATTCATTTGTGTGAAAAATGTATATGTATTCATGAATTATTCATTTGCATAAAAATGTGTATGCGTTGTTTTTTCTGCTCAGGACAGGATGTTTTTTCTGCTTTCTTCACTTAGTGACAGCCCCTAACATGGTCCCATGCGGTCGGCTGAGCTGTACATAATAACAGACATCTTGATCATCATCATTACGTATTTCAGATCTTCAGGATAGTTACATCATCACTTGACTTTCTTCCTTTTCTCTTGCAATCATTACTGCGTCTTCTTTTCGTCTTCTACTACTACTACTACTTCTACTACTGCTGCTGCTGCTGCTCTACTACCACTACTCTGTGCTACAATTTACCACTATCACTACTCCTACAACTACTACTACTGCTACTGCTGCTGCTGCTATTACTACTACTACTACTACTACTGTGCTGCTGCTGCTGCTGCTACTACCACTACTACTACTACTACTACTACTACTACTACTACTACCAGTATTTCTACGTTTTGTCTTTCTCCTCCCACCGCACACTGTCTTGTATGGCTCCACGGTTGTCTAGGCTATCAACAAAATGACTGGCTCCACAACTTCCGACGCTATGATTAACGTCACAGCCACGCACAACGCCACTGCTTCATTGTCATCGTTAGTGTTGTCATTTCCTCCTTCTCCCCCTTCTTCTTCTTCTTCTTCTTCTTCTTCTTCTTTCTTCTTTCTTTCTTTCTTTCTTCTTTTTTTCTCCGTTCACACGATATATTTCACTTTCTATTTTTGCTTAATTTTCATCATGATTGTTGCCTTTTTCTTCTTTCTTTTTTCTTTGTATGCCCGTTGTCATAAAATGCCGAGCTTTATATTTTTGCGGTAAGTTTTTAGTTTGTTTATTTGGTTTGGTTTAGTTTATTTATTTGTTTGTTTGTTTGTTTTTTTAATAGGGAAATGTGAAAATCTTAAGACTATACGCATACTAACTTAGTAACATTACTATACTAAGGCTTAAACAATATTTCCACAGACATTAATTCACTGCTAAATAATGTAATGATGATCATGACAATAGCATTAATAAAAAAAGAATAAGAACAAACACTGACATTTTCCTTATCATTTGAAACAGTTGTATGTCTGCGTGCTCCGGACAATGACCAAACGATATTTATGTGTTCTTTTGCATATCGTTTTCTAACGGGTAAATTCAGATAATTTAATACAGTTTTTGCCTTTGCATATCGGTATTTAACATGTAAATTCGAAATCACGTAATCATTTCAATTTTTTTTTTTTCAAGGGATGCTCATTATGGGCGGTCTCCTAGGTAACGTGCCAGGAATAGACGTGGGACGGGACATTGATCCTGATTGGTCCTCCACAGCAAGGTGAGTCACGTGATTCGAACGACAAAGGTTTTTTTTTTTCTTTTTTTTTTCTTTTTCTAAACATAGGTAATAGCCTGTTCTTTTCTGTGTGGTGGAAAACTGAAGGATTACATCTTGTCTCTTCTCCACCCGCTTCCCCTCCTCCGCCTCTTCTTTAACGCTCCAGCCCCCCCCCCCCCCCCCCCCCCCATCCCCCACCCCCCACCCCCCGAAAGTTTTCGTTCTTTTCCCGTCTTTTCAACCTCCTCTATCATCACTCTCCTTTCTTTCTTTTCCTGTAGCTTTCCTCATTATTTCTAGAGGCATACTCTTGCAAACAATGTCATTATACTTGAACCTTTTTATTCCTATGTGCCTCGCTTTTCATTGTGTTTCTGGTCTGGGGAATGTCAGGACTTTTTTTGTTGTTGTTGTGTTGAACTGATGTTGCACAATGCGCCTTTGATCACAGTTATGTGTGTATTTTGTGCCTTTCATCACAGCTACGTAGCTGCATATGAGCGCAATGTAAAACAAGTGATTATACCTTGTGTTTTTTCTGGGGCTTCAAGAGGCATGAATCGACTGGACGCGCTCCGTTTGTTTGTTGCAGGAACATGGCCTTGACCGTCATCCTGACCCGAGCAGGCCTCGGCCTTGACCCCGTTGCCCTGCGGAAGCTATCGTTGGTGGTGGTGTTGAGGTTGGCTTTTTGTCCTTCCCTCATGGAGGCTCTGGTGGATGGACTCGCTGCTCGACTCATCCTGGGCTTCCCATGGTCTTGGGCGTTCATGCTAGCGTAAGTTTGTCTGTCTGTCTTTGTATCAAACCTTCAAACACTAGGATCAGCAAATGAATGCCCATCTTTAACACCCCCCCCCCCCCCCCCTAAACACCACACACACACACACACACACACACACACACACACACACACACACACACACACACACACACGCACAGACAATTTATGGTGTGTATGAGTCAGTTTCAGAAAAAAAAAAAAGAAAGCGGGGAAAAAAATAATAGAATGCAGACTCCACTGTTAAAGAAAAATAATAAAGAAAGAAAGAAAGAAAGAAAAGAAAAGAAAAGAAAAGAAAAGAAAAGAAAAGAAAAATGGGGAAAAAATTGGAGGCTGGGTAACAAAAACAAAACAAAAAAAAAAAACGAAAACAAAAACGTTTCGCTGTGTTAACTGCCTCATCACCTTGTTCTGTCCGTCTGTTCTTGCAACTTCTCTGTCTTCACTGTTTATTTGTCTGTCTGTGTTAACAGTCTGTTCACCTTCGCGTCTTCGTCTATGTCTTGCAGTTTCTCTGTCTTCACCGTTAAGCTCACTTTTAGGCTTTTCCTGGCCCAGCTGGTGTACGACATTTTGACTGGCTTGTTCGTTGCTCGGTTAATTCAGGGGTGAATCCACCCCACTGGCGTCCTACCGCAGCAGACGGAGCCTAATGACCTCGGGAGGGGGACCTGTCTGTAACAGCGGTAATACTACCAGAACATCCACGTGTGAAGATGGGCAGAGCGAATGCCTTTTTTTTTTTCTTAACGTGGCGGGTGTCTGGGGGATTCGAACACACAGCCTTCCCAATCTGAGCTATGTACTTTAATTAACTGAACTGGCCTCCCGGTTTCAACTGACAATCAGTCTTTTCATCTTTCTCTCTCTCTGTTTTCATTTGAATGTGTACTTCATTTTCTGCTCCTCTTTCTCCTCCTCCATCTCCTCCTCCTCCATCTGCTCCTCCTCTTCCTCTTTCCAAGTACAGGTTGAGTTTTACGTCCTCATAGCGAGAGCTTTTAGGGAAATGCTGTTCTTTCGCGGTAGTCTCTGTCTTCCTCCTTCTTCTCTTCCTCCTTCTTTTACTCCATATCCTCCCTTTCTTCTTTCCCCTTCTCTTCCTCCTCCTCCTCCGATTGCATACAGTGAGCGATACTGCTTGCTGTAGCTGCTGCCGTCGTCGTGGCTACAACAAAACACAACTTTCCGATAATGATGTTGAGATACGCATAAATGATTGGTTTTCAAAGGGAGGAAGCTCCTTTAGGAGATGAATCTAGTCAAGATAAAGACGAAGGGAATCTTCGTCAGAATGAGAATCGAGCAGAGGCAGGACCTAGCATGTTTCAGAAATAAATCTGTATAGAAAACGAGTCTTTCTTGGGTGATAGTTTTAATGTAGACAGTACAGAAATGTTAAAGAAGAAAAAATATCTTCAAAGGGAGGGCGGGGTTCGTTTAGGACAAAAACGTTTGTGAGAAAACATGTCTCCTAACGTTGAGGACGAATCTAATCTGATGGTCTTGATTAGAAATTGTCAGTATACTATTTTCAAACATGAAAACTTTCCGTTTTTTTTTTTTCCCTTTTCCTCTTCAGCATATGTCAGTAATATTACTAACATCACCACTTCCATAGTTTACCCCCATATCATCACAACTGCTGCTCGGAGTGGGCTTCTGTCTGCTAAAGCCACTTTATTTTTCCCAATTTTTGCCCGGCAGTTTTGTGCTATCGGTGGTGTGTCTCCAGCGGTGGTCGTGCCCAGCATGTTGAGTCTGTCGGACCGGGGGCTACGGGCTGAACAAAGGTATCCCCACCCTCATCGTGGCCGCGGTTAGCCTGGACGCGGTCCTGGCCATCACAGGCTTTGGTGTCTGCTTAGGCATCACCTTCACTTCTGGTAATGATGATTGTGTGTTGGGGGCATGGGTGGGAATGTTCACGGAGGTCTTGGGCGATGAGTTGCAGATATGTAATAACAACGCCAGGAACAGGAGCCTGCCCGGAGTGCTATGAGCTCTGTTCAGAGTGCTAAAAATTGAAGAGTAGTTTTGAGCAGGGGCGGATCGTTTTATTCAAGGTTGGGCGGGGGGGGGGGGGGGGGGGGGGGGGGGGGGGGGGGGGGGGGGGGGGGGGGGGGGGGGGGGGGGGGGGAGGGGGATCTAGTGGGATGAAGGGTCCAGGTTTTGTTTGTGAGCTCTTGAGCAGTCTGAAATCTGCTTGAGCCAGAGGATGCGACGAGGGAAGGGTAGTTAACTTTCTTCACTTAGAGCAACAGAAGTACAATCGAACTCGCACAGCTTGGAATTGATGGGTTGGAGGAAGGCAGAAAAGGGAGTGGATCAAAAGTAAAGTTTTTGTGTGTGCGTGGACTGTGTGTGCGCGCGCGTGTGTGTGTGTGTGTGTGTGTGTGTGTGTGTGTGTGGGTGTGTGTGTGTGTGTGTGTGGTGAGAGAGAGAGAGGAGGAGAGAGAGAGAGGGGAGAGAGAGAGAGAGAGAGAGAGAGAGAGGAGAAGAGAGCGAGAGAGAGAGGAGAGAGAGAGAGAGAGAGAGAGACTTTTGGATACACATCGATAGGACTTATCAGTTTTTTTTTAAAAGAAAGTACAGATCTTAACCAGCGAATAATTATGTGATTCTTATTCCAAAGCTGCTGATAAAGGTTTGTAGTGAAAGAAAAACCTGTCTCGTTTCATCACAGATAATACTTTTTTTCAAAAACTGATGTCATCCAACGTTTCATCCGATAATGAAATTAATCAACAGTGTTATTC
>JADBJO010022426.1:0-2500 GCA_016801955.1 Conus betulinus | reverse complement strand
TACATACATAGGCCTACATGGAATACATGGAATTATTTTTTTCATCACATGATACGCGTTAAAGCAACAGCGTCGGAATGCTCATCGTTCTGAATTATACAGACCTCTCTGGAAAGCGTATGTCACCTACAAGCATTGTCGTCCGACATGGGCCTCAGCCTGGCATGGCATCGGTCCCGATCCTTGATTCCCCCCCCCCCCCCCCCCCCCCCCCACCCCCCCCCTCCCCCCCCCCCCCCCCCCCCCCCCCCCCCCCCCCGCCCCCCCCCCCCACCCCCCCCCCCCCCCCCCCCCCCCCCCACCCCCCCCCCCCCCTCAGCCTCGATAGACACAGGTTCCATTATAGCAGCGTGACATCGGCAGCACGTTCCTCATAAATCGTAACGTTTTGTGTGTCCCTATCGACAAGCTAGTAGAAAATCAGTCGCTGTGTTGTTGGTATCCATCTAGTTGAAAGGTCGCTTTAATACTGTTGCTATTAAAGGTACGAAGTTCATCATTAGAGGCACACACGTTACAGAACTGTTGGTTTCTGAATATGCAAATGAAATTCATTTGTTGTGGTTGGTCAACGAGCTGACCTACGTATACGTTCGACGAGAGTGACAATAAAACCAGTCTGCTGGCTGCTCTGATAAAAATAATGATAACATTAATGACGGTGATAATGGATACTGACATAGCGCACTATCCAAAGAACTACTTTTGGTGCTTAAGAAAAAAATAACACATGTATCAAATCAATGTAACATTCTATGTAGCACGTAACAGCAATATTACACACACACACACACACACACACACACACACACACACACACACACAAAAAAATGCACCTAGCAAAACATACATATGAAAACAAACAATTAAGCAAGCGTACACTTATACACACATTTCTTTTCAACAGCACCGACATACTTTATACACTTTTACATGATAAAACATGTCACACATATGAGCAGTGGTACATTCTGTTTCGATGAACCTGTCAGAACCAGACCTTCTACCGAGAGAAGAAATGAGTATCAGCGCCAGATTTTAAAGAGGCATTGAGAGACAGAGTGCAGGAGATTGTCAGGGAGCCGCTTCCATGTGGTTGTGCTGCTGCTGCTGCTGCTGCTGTTGCTGTTGTTGCTGCTACCACTACTATTATTACTGCTGCTCCTGCTGCTGCTGCTGCTGCTACTGCTACTACTGCTGCTGCTGCTGCTGCTGCCGCTGCTGTTGTCGCTGGTACCTTACTACTACTACCATTACTACGACTAATATTACTGCTACTGCTGCTGCTACAAGGTCGATGGAAATGACGATGACGCCGACACATCTTTTCTTTTTTCAGGGTATGGGGTGGCCGTGCTATTCCTGGGTTTACTCTTCCGTTTGATCATGGCTTTCGTGGTGGTGCTTCGCTCGGACCTCAACCGCAAAGAACGCTTCTTCGTCCCCATTTCCTGGCTGCCTAAAGCCACCTGTACAGGTCAGCTCCTGTTGTTGTCTGGCTGCCTGTCTCTTTCGCTGTCGATCTGCCTGTCTGTGTCTTTACGTGTCTGTCTGTATCGGTCTGTATGTCTGTGTCCTTATGTGTCTGTCTGTTTTGGTCTGTATGTTTGTGTCTTTATGTGTCTGTGGCTGTCTTCAGTCCAGAGGCATAGGATAGAGACTCCTACCTCTCCCCTTATCTCTTGGCTGCCCATAATCATTGCGCACGTCTCTCCTGTCTATCTGTGTGTCTGTCTGTCTTTTGTCTGTCTCTGGCCTGGGCCCTGAATATCAGTTTTCATCTACCATCTCTTGGCTGTCCGAGCTATTGTCCAGGTCATTCCCGTGACTTCCCCTTTGTCTATGTCCCGATGGTTCTGACAGTCTGTCTTTGTCTCTAGGCCTAACTTGTAAAGAGCACTTTTTTTTCGTGCCCTCTCTGTTGGCTACCAAACTCCTATTGTGCAGGTGATATATATCGTTCGTCCTTTCCTTTTTAAGTTGTCTTTCTAGATGTCCCATGACTCTGTCTCTGTATACCCCCTTTTTGACACATATGTGTGAAAAAGGGAGTCCGTATAAGCAAAGTGTGTTAGCACAACCAAACTAGACAGAACGATTACATTCGGTAAGAATTTCCCAGCGATCTTCTCTTCCCAGAAATCTCCTCTTCCCCTTTCCCCATTCTCCAGCCCCTCTACCCATGAAGATGTCATTAAGCTGTCATTGTGAATCTGTAAGGAAAACGTTTTAAGACACATTTTCATCAACACAAGTGACATTTTCTTAGCCATTGTTACAACGTGTTTTTTTTATTTCTATTTTTCATTCCTTGATGAAAAGAGCAAGCCAAGGTACAAGTAAATGCACAAGACAAAGCGCGCACGCGACAACATTTCTTTAATACACAGTACTAAACAAACAAGTGATTTTGGAGAGAAAAAAATCTCCTCTGCCAAACATTGATTTATGATGCCCTGAAGAAGGCTTTTGGCAAAATAAAGAAATCACGTGTGTTACA
>JADBJO010022425.1:0-27973 GCA_016801955.1 Conus betulinus | reverse complement strand
TCTGTAGTTGCTGGTAGAAGTCATCTTTCTTTTCTTCTTCCGCGTCATTGGTGGGAGCATAGCACTGGATGATGTTCAGCTTGATAACATTCTTCTTCGTGTAAACTTGGCTGTGATGATGCGGGAGTTGACGGGTTCCCATCCGATGAGTGCCCACTGTGCCTGCGGTACCAGCATCAGGGCCACACCCTCACTGTGGGGGCTCCATCCTCTGTGTGTCCTGAGTACAGCAGCTGTTCTCCAGATGAAAGTCTCAGCTGTCCTGGCTGTAGCCACTTTGTTTTACTCAGTCCTAGCACTAATATCTTGTAGTTTTTCATCTCTCTCGCAACTTGGATGGTTTTTTCCCGTCTCATACATTGCCCTGATATTCCATGTGGCTACTCGCGTTGTTGTCCTGGGTGTTAAAAGGGGATTCAGCCTTGCAGCTTCCTTTCGGCTTTCACTGCACCGCGTTATAAGACTCCGGGATGGAGACCCTTCCTTGCCCAGGTGAATGTTTTGGTTCATTGTCGTCGATACCTCTGTAACTGGTCTTTTTTACAGGTAGGGTTGTTAGCTCTACGCAAACCCCTTGGTCCTCCCGGCGAGGTGGTCCTGCCTTAGTCGCCTCTTACGACATGCATGGCAGGGCAGTGGGTCTATTCTATGCCCAACCTACAGGGCAACGCATTCATGTACACACCTGTAAATTCACTACATACATAGGAGAAAAAAGAATAAAAAAAGACAACCAGTGCTAGGTAGGCACTCAAAGTCTGACCAGCGCATTGGGCTAATGTGTAGGTCAGACATCTACTAAGTCGTAGCCACGATACCCTCGTCTTCAATTCTCGCATCTTACTTGTTAATTCATGATAATGATGATGATGAAGAACAAAAATAGTAACAACAATACAAATAATCATATTAACAACAACAGGAACAACAACAACAAAAACAACAAGAAAAAGAACAATCATCGTCGTCATCATCATCATCATCATCATCA
Source organism: Conus betulinus (assembly GCA_016801955.1). Classification (NCBI taxonomy): domain Eukaryota; kingdom Metazoa; phylum Mollusca; class Gastropoda; order Neogastropoda; family Conidae; genus Conus; species Conus betulinus. The sequence continues at coordinate 26,982 of JADBJO010022425.1, read as the reverse complement.
TCATCATCATAAAAATGATGATGATGATGATAATAACAATACTAATTGTACCCACCGCCACCACCACCATCACCACCACAATATGATGATGATGATGATGATGATGATGATGATGATGATAATAATAATAATAATAATAATAATAATAATAATAATAACAATGAGAATAACTATAATGATGATGATGATGATGATGATGATGATGATGATGATAACAAAAACAATGATGATGATATGAGAGAGAGAGAGAGAGAGAGAGAGAGAGAGAGAGAGAGAGAGAGAGAGAGAGAGAGAGAGAGAGAGCAATAATTCAGAATGAACCCCAGCATCTCCACAGAGAATGCTTTATTGTTTGCTACAAAAGATTTTGCTGGAATAACACAAACAGAATCTGCATAGACATTAGACTCGCTCTTCTGGATTTGCAAATCCATCTCTATTTCTTATTTCTGTCCTCTTTTTCCTCAGTTGAGTATATCTCATGACGCAGATGAATTTTCTTTTTTTTTTCTTCTTTGTTTGTGATTCATCCGTTCTTCACTGGTTAAAAAAACAGTTTGATTTTCTTCTTCTTTTTTTTCTTTTTCTCTGTTACGTCTTTGTAGCTTCATCTCGGCCTTGTTCTGTGTATATCTAGAGTGTTTTTTTTAAACTTAAATTAAAGAAAAAAATTCATCTATCTATTCATTTATTCATACATTATCTATTTGTTCGTTGGTTAATTTATTCTTTACTTATCAATTTCTTCTTTTATTTATTCATTTGTTTTGGCCTTTGAAGAATGACTTTTCAAAAACTGTGTATTTCCAGCGGTCCATGAATGTTAGTGTACAACATGAACATAGTCATCATGAATACATATTTGGGCGATCTGTGTGTTTTGCAATGTCTTTACTGTTGCTGTAAGTGATAGCCTTCACATAACAAACGTGTTCAAGGTTATAATCCAAAGTACGATGATATACTCTCTCCATAAAAACATCGAAATGCCAGAGAATGAAATAGAGACAAGACAAATTGAACATCGTTTGAATCCTGTGACAACTCTGAGTACAAACATCAACGTTTTGCCACGACAGAATACGATAGACAAACCTGATAACCATGATACAAAGCCAGAGAAAACGCCGATGAGAATTTCTGGTTTGGTTATACCTTTAGATAACCCAGTGGTGCCAGAATTTACTATCAATGGCTCAATAGGTCTTTTCCTTGCTCAGTTCCATTTCTCTGGTGGAGATCTGAGGAAAAAGGACTGGTGGTGTCAATTTATAGTTCATGTACAACCTGATCAAGTTGTGCGTTTTCAAATAAACGAATGCACAAACACAAGCGAAGTATGGGTGATATATTCAGAGTATTTCAGCGTCATCAAAGACAATAGAGTTTGGATAAAGTGCTTACATTCCAGAAACCTACCTGTCCAATATAGTATGACAGACACTGCCTTGGTCTATGTAGCTGAGGGTCCTGTCCCTTATAAACTGCGTCGTAATGCTCGATACTGGAGAAGTACCACTGTGTCTCTGTCTTTTTCTGGGGTTAACCGGTCTGAGAGACAGCATGTTGATCTGCAACGCATTGATCTGTCATCATCTACTGGTGAGTAATTATTTAAAAAAAAAATACTCTCACACACACACACACACACACACACACACTGGGAGAGTTTGACATCAGAAGGTTTTCAGAGAAGAAACGCTCTCAGACAAGTGTTTTGGCCCTGAATTCTTTACATTCTTAGATCACGACTCCCAAATGCCCTACTGCCACTTTTCTTTTTAGCGCTGCAAACCCGCAAGCTCTGAATGAGTGGGCGTCTCAATGCTTGCCTGTTTAGATGGATGTCTGTTCCCATTGCTAACGGGACAGCTGTTCTAAGTTGGGAAATTTAAGCCTTATGAAGCTCACTTCTTTCCTCCACGACCAGATCCAGCTGGAACTCTTTTCAGCTGCCTGTGCCATTGCCGTCAGGTTCTGGTCCTCTTCTTACCCGAAATCTCTTGCTGTTTCATGAGGTCATAGGGTGATGAGCCTGTAGATTCCCTGCTCCAACTTCCGTGGCGAGAACCTGGGTCTCGGAACTGCTCGCTGGACTGGCATACTTTTCGGTCTTGTAAAGGTGTGTTTGTTCAAACAAGATTGCCCATTTTGCTGCTGATACACAGTTTTCTAATACTGGCGATAAAATTTCATCAAAAATATAGACGTACCCAAAAGTTTTGATAAGGCCTCGGAATTAACATGTGAACAGCAATAACACGCAAGCAATATGGCAACATTCAATATAAACAAATAAAATAACATTTTGTCCCTATCTTACATGGCATAGAATCCTGTTAAATTCAAATACACAGAATTTGGTTCACTCATGAGTTAGATGAATAGAAAACCAATCACTATAATGAAATACATTTTAGAAAATAAAGGTAATCTCGAATATGGTCTGATAACGCATTACTGCATTTTGTAGAATACCGGTTTGAAGTAGTTTGTCTCATCTAAACGTAAACATATTTGGATTTTCTTGACAGATCCACCAGATCATTTTATACAGGACTTCAAAACGTATGTTTTGAGTTTATTTGGAATGACAATCAAGATGAAACCTGAAGAAAAACTTCCGTTGAAACTTAAAAGCAGTTGGAACAAATACACCAGATCTTTTGAAACAATACATAATCGATTTTAAATTATCATTGATCAACCAACTGTCTGCAACAAATCATAAATGGAAGTGTGCTGAGACGCCAATTTATTCTTGTCTCGAAAAACTTGAAAGTTTTCAATCAGCATTTTGGACAAAATGTCGCAATAAAAAGAATTGATCATATGCATCAAAATATACAAGGATGTTTTACCTTTGCATATTACCTATAACTCGAGTGAACTGCTTTGGAGCCCCATCTTTTTCAATGATGATGACAAATGTTGTTGTGATTGTAAAGGAGAATAGAGTACTAGGGAGTAGAAAAAAACCCTTAAAACATGTTATAAAAAAGGAATTGGGGAATTCTTCACATACGACGAATTTCTAGCTGATCCTGGTCGTAATTTTGATATTGTTACCTGCAATGGTTTGATATCATGAGAGCAACGGTTTATTTGGCAGCTTAAATACAGCTATGTGATGACAACGTTGTAGATTGGAGTGCTTCAAGAGCATAAAGAAAATTACTAGTGTACAACAGAGATCTAAAGCATGCTATGAGTTGTTAATACAAGATGATTTGCGGTCTGTACAAGGGGGCTGAAAAACTAAACATTGATTTATTTTTTTAAAACCTGTTTTGTTAGAATCCACAGAATCAGAGAGGTCAAGCTGAAATGGCTACAAATAAAAATCTTGCACATTATTTTAACTGCAACTCTTACCTTAAGCGCCATGGATATGACTGACGCGACGAGGTGCGTGAGGTGAAATGATGCCAAGTGAAAAGAAGGTTTGTGTTTCTTTAGAAAACATCATGTGTAAGAAATATGAAAATATTTTCAATGTTTTCTCTTTTCTGGTAATTTTGTGCTTTTAGGTATAGCTGGACAAAAGACATTTGCCCTGATGAAAATACTTGCCAAACAGCACATCTACGTATGTAAAATGGCGAATTCTTTTGCAAATATGAGTGTTAAAAATGCACTTACCCGTGTAAAATAGAACTATATTATGCAAAATGTAACAGCAATGTGTTATAATACAATGATTGGATTTTTATATGCCAATGGTCTTTGGTATTGATTCAGAGCTCCATGTCTTGTTTATATTACCGCAATATCTACATTGTAAAAGTGAGGATTCTATTTGGTTACACTATTATGTTTTGTTTGTTTATCTTTACATTCTTTTTTTTTTTCACTGTTTTCATTTGTGATTGCTTTCATTTGTGGGATTTGTTCATAAGGAAGAGGTTCTTTCTCTTGCTTCTGTATTGACAGTATTAAAATAATTTTCTTTTTCTAAAAATATGCATCAATTGAAATAATTTGTAATGATGTAAGTGTTGCAATTCCTATTTCCTTTGTCATTTACTGAAATACATAAAAAAAATCATTTTTTGAAAGAAAACATCTACCAGTGTCACAATGCACATCAAGCTGGGAGACGTAAGGAAGGACACTCATGATTAACATGGGGACAATGTGGTTCTTAAGACTGAAGGATGGGTTAACCAACTTTTGAATGAAGAGCTAGATCTCCAGAGAACTACTATGACTTGTGTGTAAAACTAGACTGGTGTGGAATAAACCTTATGACCTGGACGGACTTTGCAGGCAGAATAGTTTCATTTTTATTATGACGAGAGGAAACAAAATCAAGAGCAGACTATGAAGGGTTACTCTGTGACATGTCTGCAGACACTGAATTTGACTACGGATGCAAAATTTGACAGAGTACATCGACTTTGCACCATATCTTAACCCAGTCACCATTTCCCTCCCACCCGTTTCCCCTAGCATCATCCACTTGCGGCTATCGGGAGAACGTCAGCCAGGCACCGATTGGTTGAACCTGTGACTATGAATAATCTGTTCAGTACTAGTGGGACAGAAAAAAGCGAATGCAAACCTCTTTGCGTCGGGTGACAGAGATCGATCCAATAAACAACGAAGATCGTCAACTTCAAGATACAGGTTGAAAAAATACAGTACTAGTGGGACAGAAAAACCGAACAAGCTGAAAAAATACAGTACTAGTGGGACAGAAAAAGCGAATGCAAACCTCTTGCGTTCGCTGCTTCACAACAAGCGGGAAGGTACCAGAAATCGGATTAGATTATTCATAGGTCACAGGTTCAACCAATCGCTGCCAGGCTGACGTTCTCCCGATAGACGCAAGTGCATCATCCGGTGTGTGTTTCACAACAAAAGAGAAAAATTCTGTGCGTGAAATGCTAACTTAAAGGGTCTAATGTTTTCATGGGATCCTTTTCCAGACGTGCGAGAAACCTCAGTCAGTGAAAGTATTCAAGCGGGCCTGCAAGACAGTTAGTGATCTTATGTCGGCTGTCTGTTTATCAGTGGTACAAACAATTTTCTGTGGTTCGTGAAGAAAGCCTGATGGAGATGAAATTCGGTGTTGGGCAGTCTGTATTTTGTCCTTCATGGGATGTTCGTGTCGGTGGGTATACATGTATAAATGCTAAACCAGCATAATCCATGGTTACAGTCTAGTGTTACTGACAATGCTGCAATACGTCCCTTTGTTAATCTATACATGAAATATCGAACGGCTTGGGAAGACAGTTTATACAGTGATCTACTTTGTTTTTTAAACCAGGGTGTGACATGGTTGTTAACTGCACAAATAGCAACCAAGCGTTTGAAAATTCTTTACATAAAAGATATTTGTATTAAATCGAAATAATATCCCTTCTTCCAACTGAAAGGAGATAATTGTAACCTGTGTGAGACGGGCTCTATTGCATTGATCAGTTCTTCGGTTTCAAATGAGTTTTAGAATATTCTTCAGAAGTCTTTTCTGGTGGATAATCATTTTTTTTCAGTTGTAAGATTTAGTGTTCTGGAGAGAGGAATAGGAGGTCTGATTTGTACTTTTAAGTCTGGATTGATGTCATATTTTGAACGTGGACACAGCGAGTGCATTTTTGGTGCGTTCATTTTTAGCATATCTATAAGAAATGTTCAAGAGTATTTGATGTACCTTCTTAAGGCGTCACGATATTATGTGTGTTTTGCGAATGGAAGCGGTCATGTATTGTTGAGAGACTGACTGACTGCTTAATGACTCATTGTGCTCTATATTTTATATTGTGTGAGATTTGGATTAAGTAGGACGTAAACTCTTTTTCATAATTACGGTATCAAGAAAACTGCAATGATTTGGTTTTAGATCTCCGGCCTAGTGTTAATAGATGCTTTTGAGACAATTTAGCTCGAAAGACAATCTATTAGGCAATATCATACACCTCAGTCGAGCACCAGTGGGCAGTATAGCAGGCGCGTTCCCTACCTTGAGGAAAAAACAAAAAACAAAAACCAAAAAAAAAAAAAAAAACCCACGCTTTCAAACCTCAAGTCTTAGTTCTTCGTAACTCTGCGAACTAAATCGTAGAATATGGGCCTCAGTGAAGGAGAAACTATGGTTCCACGTTAATTCGTGATCTTGATTTATGTTCCAACGTTTACTCAATGAATAATGATGTTAAGGGAAGCCACATTACGTGAAGGCTAAAAAAAAGTTACTGTCCTCTTACGTTTTGAGTATTCTATGAAAGCATATTCGCTAATGGACAACTATCACTGTATGAACAGTAATCTAAGAGCGATTATGGTTGGTAAGAAATTGAAAAAAAAATTGCTAAATGGATACTAGGTCAACTATACAGATCCACAGCTAAGCTGAGTGAGCTCATCGTGGGGCCCCATTCCATGTTTCCCCCAAGTTTGGTTAGCACTGGGTGTGCAGCTTCGCATGATCTTGCTGACAAACACACAAACTAGCATAGTACAGGGCGCAGGTGAAAACAGAACCTTCCTGACCTCCTTGATGGAGCTAATGAGCTGTAAGGTTACATTGTTTTACGACTTTTGAAGTGCTAAGGAAAATGGTTGTTGTGCAGGGGTATATACAGACGCCAGAATGGGATACACCAACACCACGCCTACGATTTATGAGAAAGCTGTGTCACTCTGACTAGACCACCTGGTCACGTTATCCTCCTGAGTAAAGTCAGTAGGCATCAGAAGCGTATTGTCACCTTCCTTGGTCCTTGTGACACCAGGCAGAATTTTCTCAAGCGGCCTCGAACACACGAATTTCTTTTAATTGTGTTCCCGGACGACTTAGGAACTGGAGCAAGTGAAGAACCTCATTTGTCTTTATTCTATACCACTAGTTCTAATCGTCTGACATTTCAAGAATTCAGACTTCGCTTCTCTTTCCACCCAGAAAACATGAAACCTTATCGGGTGCCCGGACTGGGCGCCTGGAACTGCTCAGTATCAGTGTGGCCTGACCTGTTTGAGCACTTTCCCTGTGATCTGATTTCTCAGTGTGCAGAGCACGAGGATGAAGCCCCTTGTCCCTACACCTCTGACAAATGTGGACCAGGGAAGGTAAAGTTAAAATAACCTTCTGTAAGTGATAGGTTAGCTTTCAGGGGAGTTGTGTTCTGAATAATCACTAGTGTTGAAAAGATCTTCAGAATCCATAAAAATCTGAACCGGGTACATGTGCAAAATGTGTAAAAAAAAAAAAAACTAAAACAACAGAGTTTGGAGAAGTTCATTCTTGCTACATTACATCTTCTGACCCGAGAGGCCACAGTGCGTAAAAGTTACCGATAAGTGAAAAGAAAATTGTTTTTCAAAAAAGGGTGGAAAGACCGTCTCTCTCCCGCCCCCTCTCTATCTGTATGTATGTGTGTGTGTGTGTGTGTGTGTGTGTGTGTGTGTGTGTGTGTGTGTGTCCGTGCATGCGTGCGTGCGTGCGTGCGTGCGTGCATTGGATCTACATGACTCTATACTTCCCCATTTATCCAACACAACCTTTGCCATTCATATTAGTATGGCTAGTATCCATCTGGTTGAGTCAAACATCGGGCATCATCCGTGACCCGGAATGAACATACCTGCTAATTTTCACAAAGATCGGCCAAGTACTTTCTGAGATATTTCATAAAGAAGAGGAAGCGTTACAGGCCGTTACAGCCGTTAGCAACGGCTGTAACGGTAAACTAAAACATCAGGCATTATTCGTGACCCATAATGAACATACCAACAAACTTTCAGAAAGATCGGCCTAGTACTTTTTGAGATATTCCATAAAGAAGAAAAAAAAAAACGTTACAGACTGTTACAGACGTTCGTAACGGCTATAACGGGGTAAACGAAAACATCGGGCATCATCTGAGACCCGTAATGAGCATACCTGCTAATTTTCACAAAGATCGGCGAGGAACTTTCTGAGATATTCCATAAAGAAGAAAAAATGTTACAGGCCGTTACAGCCATTACTAACGCCTGTAACGGTAAACTAAAACATCAGGCATTATTCGTGACCCATAATGAACATACCTACCAATTTCAGAAAGATTGGCCTAGTACCTTTTGAGATATTCTATAAAGAAGAAAAACCGTTACATGCTGTTACAGCCGTAAGTAACGGCTATAACGTGGTAAACTAAAACATCGGGCATCATCCGAGACCCATAATGAACATACCTGCTAATTTTGACATAGATCGGCCGAGTACTTTCTGAGATTTTCCATAAGAAGAAAAAAAGCGTTACAGGCCGTTACAGCCGTTAGTAACGGTTGTAACGGTAAACTAAAACATCGGGCTTCATCCGTTACCCATAATGAACATAGCTACAAATTTTCAGAAAGATCGGCCCAGCAGTTTTGTCTGGAGCGAGTGGAACACATTTTGACCACAGACAGACGGAAACAGACACACGGACACGCAGCCATACAGACAGCATTTCTTCGTTCCCATTCTAAAGTACTCCCTCTTCTATGAGAACTGGGAGTACAAAAACAGAAGCAAAACAAAAAGAAGAAAAAAAGCAACAAAACAAAAAACCGCAACAAACAAAACAGAGACAAAAACAAAAGGTGGAATTACTGACAGCAGTCCAAAATACAAACAGGCACTCAGAGGGGGGTGCACACTGCACAATATGCTTCGTCGATACTCAGTACAACACAGAAAAATATAGATTTTGATACAATTGATTTAAAAAAAAAAAAAAAAAAGTTTGTACTCTGCCAAATTTTCGTCTTTAATGGACTTCTTCAGGGCTGTCACTTTGGAACACCTAGTTGTCCTCTTTTGACGTCTACTTTGTTATACGTCATCGTCTATACGTATTTATTGGTCTCGTTTATGTCGTCAAACCTGAAAGATTTTTGTTCTGTTTCTTCCTTTTTCTCTCTCTTTTTTCCTTTCTCTGTTTGCTCTCTCTCTCTCTCTCTCTCTCTCGAGAGAGAGATTGTGCGTGTATGTGCGCGCGCATGCTCGCGCATTGGGTGTGTGTGTGTGTGTGTGTGTGTGTGTGTGTGTACATACGTACATACGTACGTACGCGCGCCCGCGCGCGTTTTGTAGTTATTCTTTTTGTAAGTGTTTATTGTGTGTCTGTGTCGCTTTCAAATTAACGTTAGAGTCTGCAATGTCCGACACGAATGATGTAACAAATCCATTGTGATATGAGCAAATGCTTACGTCAGTAAGCCATCTGAATCTGAATCTGAATCTCTCTCTCTCTCTCTCTCTCTTTTCATTCTTTCAAAAAAAAAAAAAAAGCAAACAACACACACACACACACACACACACACACACACACACACACACACACACACACACACACACACACACACACACACACACACACACACACACACACACTCACACACACACACACACACACACACACACACAGTTTCTCAGAGTGGCAGCAGTGGAGGAATCGTGGACACCACCTGAGCTCTGGTCCCATACACTTAGGCCGTCAGGGTAATTTGTTTTCAGTTTGTGGCGCCACAATCGTTCCCTGACTTTGCGTTTGCATGCATTCTTGGAGTTGCACTGTTCTGTCGCTATAATCCTCATGTCCGCCATGGAGTGGTCGCTGGCTTGGAAGTGTTTGGCTACCAGGGTTTCAGCACGGCAGCCTTCCGTTTCTCTGATCCCTTCATTTTTTATGTTTGACCTGTGGCCATACAAGCGTTTCTTTAGTGGCTGTCCCGTCTCCCCAACGTACTGTGTGTCCCCACAGCGTGCACAATTGATGAGGTACACCACATCACTGCTGGTGCACGTCAGTCTATGGCGTACCTGGAATACTTGACTGGTGCGGACACTGGTGAACTGTGTGGTCTCTTGCAGATGTTCAGCACAGAGGACACAGCTCTGACTGGCACCTGTAGCAGCTGCAGGCCCTGGGGACGCTGCCACCTGCACAGGGGGAGGCTGGGAAGACATGAGCAGACTGCGCAGGTTTCTGCACTTCTGCTCCCCTTCCATGGGGGCTGGGATGGCCTTTCTCATCCTTCTGCTGCTTATGGAGCGTGGGCAGGAGCTCCCGTAGCCACTGGGCAATGGGAGGAGGGCGGGGTTGTGTGTAATTATGAAGGAGATGCGTCCTGTGGAGTAGGTCCTGTTCATGTACGTCTGCTGCTTTGGTATTGCTGCCGCCCGGTCAATGGCTTTTTGCACCAGGCCAGGGGGGTAGGCCCGCTTCACGTGACGGCCCTTTAGGTCCACACAACACTTGAAGAAGAATACTTCCTCCTCTGAGCAGTCTCCTCAGGCGGAAGCTCCGCCCGAAGGGAATGCCACAGACGCAGTGGCGTGGATGGCATGAGTTGAAGAGGAGGTACATGTTGGCGTCCGTTTCTTTGATGTGCACATCCGTGGTCAGTTTCCCATTGGTGATGCTTATCTCCACATCCAGGTAGGGCATCCTGGACCTACCGTAGTTTGAAGTAAATTTCACACTGTGATGCTGCTGGTTGAGCCATGCTAGGTAGTCTTTAAGGCAGTCCTCCCTCTGAAGCCACAGCCTCAGCACATCATCGATGTAGCGTCTCCAGTGTCGGACCGGGATCTTCCAGGGGGAAGAGGTCAGCAGTTCTTTCTCTAGCCATCCCATGTAGATGTCAGCGATGGCAGGTGCCATGGACGTGCCCCATCGCTGTCCCCTGTACTTGCCGGTACACCCTCCCATCAAACTTAAAGACGTTGTTTTGTAGAATGTGCATGATAGCATGATGAAAGTAGATGTTGACAAATGTGACTTCTTCAGACATTACATACAATAGATATCAAGCATGGACAAAGCTGTCCGCCCCAGATGAGTGTTAGCAGGAATAGGAACTGAGCATGCAATTTCGCTGGCAGAAGTTGTAGTGTGTGTGAATCACAACCTTGCAGGCGCCAATGTTGATGTAGCTTTGTCCCCAACAACAATGCCTAAAGAAAATCTTAAATCAGACGAATTCAACCAGAAACAATGACTGATCTTGGGAACTACGGACACTACAATTGAACCTATTCAACACTTGCTTGACCTTCCTTCAATGCAGGCAAGACACAAGCTAGAACAGGTGAACGCATCTTTTTACAAAACTCGAAAGTCCCATAACCAGTTGTACGCAGTGAAAGACATGATATGCACTCGTCGAGGACGTGGAAAACCATGCATAAGACAGACAAAACAGCTTGTGAGCAGTTTTCATACCACAAAGAAATGAAGGCATACACCCTGCACAACTATTGCCATCACCCCAGAGCTTCGAAATTACTGTCGAGAATGGCCAGAATGAAAATCAACGCAAAAAGTAAGACGCAGGTAGAAAACCTAGGCATACAAGAAAATATTGTTCTACACACACTGACGGTTCAGTCACCAGGCAAATAGTCGGGGAAAATACAGTGAAGCATAACTTCTGAATAATTTAGGAAGACAAAGGTGCACACAGTTTAACAATTTCAAGTCCAACAATCGAGTAGAGGCAGTGACACAAGCACTCTACTGGCTCTCATCCACAGACCAGCTTAGAAGTCAACAAGCCATGATGGTGACTGACTCCATTAACCTGTTCCAAAAAGTGAAAAGTGCAATGGGAACCCTGATTGGCATGACGTAACACACAATCTTGTATTGAGAGACTCATAAGTGTACACTGCCCAGGACAGGCAGGTGTCAAAGAAATGAGACAGCAGACAAACTGATAGGCAAGGCGAGAATTACCTCAAGAAACAAGATCAAAGATCATAGACCATCGTTTGGAGCGCAGCATAAGGAAGGAATTCTTTGCACATCCAGACTTAAAGAAAGAAAGAGCAAGAAACATCACCAACCAAACAACCTTTGGAATAATCTCAAGGCCGGCACTGCGAACAGAGCAGACTCATATGGGTCTTTCCAATGGCAGAAACAAATGACCAAACACACGTCAACTAGGATAACACTTTGGATTTCTCAAGATCCACTGTTTGTACTGTTAAACGTATCTGCACTGGTAAATGAGCATCGATGAAGCTACGCAAGTGTTTAAGGAATCTGTAGGTATGTGTGTGTGTGTGTGTGTGTCTGTGTGTGTGTGTGTGTGTGTGTGTGTGTGTGTGTGTGTGTGTGTGTGTTGTGTGTGTGCCTGCCTGCCTGCCTGTCAGCCTCTGTGTGTGTGTGTGTGTGTGTGTGTGTGTGTGTGTGTGTGCGCGCGCGCGCGTGTGCGTGTGTGTATGTGTGTGTGTGTGTGTGTGTGTGTGTGTGTGTGTGTGTGTGTGTGTGTGTGAGAGAGAGAGAGAGAGAGAGAGAGAGAGAGAGAGAGAGAGAGAGAGAGAGAGAGAGAGAGAGAGAGAGAGAAACGTACGTTCGTGCGCACGTCTGCGTGCGCGCGCGCGTGTCTGTATGTTTGGTTTTTGATCTATGTTTGGTTGTGGTGGTGGTGATGGTGGTAGTGTTACTGACATATGATAACTATGTCATCATCTGAGCGTTTCGTTTCCCACAAATAACCAAAGGGAAACACACATGCACTAAACGAAACTTGAAATGAAAATTTCCTTCGACTGAATGTAGAAATTGTAGTAAGTCAACCAATGTATATATGTTGACTCAAAATTTAGTGGGAAGTCAGAACTGTGCTTAGGTGCAGATAGATGTTATTAACAGAAGACTCTACCTCAAAGTTGGAAATACCTTGTTTCACTCGCACGTGTCTGGTTTGTTCTTGTTTTTGATTTGGTCTCCATCTAAAACTGGGTCTTTGTCTCTGAATGATGAATACTTTACCCGTATTTGTGACCTAGTAATGATGGGTAGAGTGGCCATCATGAGGTATTACATTCGTCATTATTTATGTTGAAGAAGGACGAAAGAAAGAAAAGCGGGAGAAGAAGGATGTGGGTGTGAGAATGGGGGTTATTGTAGAGTGACAGAGTGATCTGGAACCCTTTATTTGTTTTTAATCCACCCCTGCATTCACACACATATACAACTTCATGTACCCATCTCCCATGCACTCACATGTGTCTTTCCTTTCCACTTTTGACCATTTTCCATTCAATCATTTCCTCTTGCAGATAGACGCTGAAGAGAGATGTTACATCTTAAAATACGAAAAAGGACATTTACATTACCTGCTGGATGCGGAAAAAGAGTGCCAAAAGAAACAGAGGTTCTCTGGTCAGTCTGGAGACTGGCCAAGAAATGTAGGCCTTCAGAAATGTCCTGAAATATCGCTTTGATCGTTGGAAACTGTGGATCGGTTTGAAAGCAACTGAGGTTGTTGTGCCAAAGACACTTTTGAACCCTATGTAATAATCCACTGTATTCATTTTGATGAAATGTCATTTGTTATGTTATTTCTTAGCTGGTGTTCAAATGCCAGTCGTTTGACAGCTTGAGCATGTTCAAATGGTTATGCAGATGGTGCACGTTCATTTGATGGGTTGGGTGGAAAGGGAGCGGAAGAAGGTGGAGGGAATACCCTGCTGATAAGGTTCTTTGAAAAATCCCCCCTCTCCCCCCCCCCCCCCCCCCCCCCCCCCGCAATATGTTTTCAACAAGATGTCCATTCTATACGTCAAAAAAGAGAAATCTAAGTCGCACTGATCTCAATTCATTCTCCCATTTCACAAACTTCTTCTTTAGCTCATACAGGCAATCATTTTGCCTTATATAAACAACAAACCATTCTGACTTCACCGACACCAATTCCATTCAAAGTTTTCCATGAAAAAAAAAAACCCCTCTGTTTTTAAGTCACCAAAGATAACACATTCTTACCGTGCGGACAATAATCACATCGTTTTCAAAATCAGTATTTTTTCCCGACAGCAGACTTTTCAAAGCCTCTGAAGAGCTGCGAGGGGCTGCAAGGGGTAGCGTCCTAGTGTCAGTTCCAACGTACAGGTGCTCGCCCCTATGATGAATGATACATGAGCCTACAAAAAATACCAAAAAAAAATCTCCATGCCGACGATTTTGCTGCCTGCAATGTTGTGGAAAACCTCACATCCACCAGCCATAGAACGCAGGAAGCACCACATTGGAAGATGGTCATTCGACTGGGGGCTGTAAATCAATGCCAACAAGACAGTTTCTTCAGTCTTCTTGCTGTCGCAAGGGCCAGAACAGAACGGAATTGCTCAGTGGTAGAGCGCCAGACTCCGTAATCGTGGTGATCCAGGGGTTGTGGGTTCGAATCTCCGCCGGATATTTTTTAGTACAGGGGGATTTTTCCCTCGGAGTTAAGAGTGACTCTGACTCCATTTCCCATACAGTCCTTCGAATGGGACTATAAACCAAGGTTCTGTGTGTGAAACGCACGCATAACTTCTTGCACATACGTAAAATCCCATCACAAACTTTTGCTGTTTGGCCTTTGGTATGGATGACGTTACATATAGCGTGCACCCTGTGTGAGAAACGGAAGGAATGAAGGAAGCAATGTAGTTGAGTTTTTTGAAAGCATTCTTCTTAAAACCAAATAGGCAGAGGAGTCAAGTTACCACTTTCTGCGTTCACTGAGGAGAAACAATCAGGTTTCGAAATACCGGCGTCTGACCAGGAGCTATATGTTAGTGAGTTTCCTCCCTATTGGAGGTGTCTCCTCCTTGGAGACTATAAGCTTGCTGAAGACTCATTTGAGAAGCATTTATTATTCCTCACTCACCCTCTCAAGCACATACTGTTAGTTAGGCAGAATTAACTGCCACTGCAGATATGAATTCTTATCTCCCCCCCTATTTCTTCACTCTAAGACATAAGAGCAAGTTTTGCTTTATAATTGAATATTTCGTGCAGTCTTTGCAACACCAAGCTGCTCTGTAAGTTGCTGGAATGGTGCTCGGTTACTTATCCTTGGAATTCATTAGTCAATTATGATTTAGTCCCTTGTGGATTCATTCCAAGAACTGGCCCTCAGCGCTTGTGTCTTAAGAGGTTATGTTTTTATATTTTCTACTTTTCACTAGAAAATGTAGCTTGTTTTACTCTTTCATGATTTTCTTTTGCTTCTTGGCCCGCACTTTTGGTTGTTTTTTTTGAAAACTCAACAAACAAACTATGGTATTGCGCACCAGCCTTTTTCGGGGATAGCATTCTTCTTAAAATCAAATATGCAGAGGAGTTTAAGTTACCACTTTCCGCGGTCACTGAGGAGAAACAATCAGGTTTCGGAACACTGGTTTCTGTCCAGGAGCTATATGTTAGTGAGTTTTCTCTCTATTGGAGAGTGTCTCCTCCTTGGAGACTATAAGCTTACTGAAGACTCACTTGAGAAGCGTTTATCATCCCCCACTCACCCTCTCAAGCACATACCGTTAGTCAGGCAGAATTAACTGCCACTGCAGATAAGAATGCTTATCTCCCCCTATTTCTTCACTCTAAGACATAAAAGCAAGGTTTGTTTTTTTTATTATTGATATATATATATATATATATATATATATAGATATATATATATTTTTTTTTTGTTGTTGTTGCTGTCCCAATCTCTGTGCCACCTCAGAGGCAGTGCATCCACGCTGCTCGTTCCGACACCCCGTCCACAGCCCGATCGGCCCCGTCCCGGCACCGGCAATCCACAGGAGCAGTCAATATAAAGTCATTAAAAGGCAACCCACCGGAAGAGACACTGCACTGCTGCCGAGTCACTTCGGTGGTGTTTAGTGGCGCCTATTCTGATCTAACATACGCAAGACACCACCCACTAAGCCCCCTACTGACGACAATAATTGCTTAGTCGCGGAACCGGCGTGAGTGAACTCTTTCTCCGGAGGGCGCAACCACGTCCGTCCAACGACAGCCCCCACAGACTCGCCGATACTGGTGACCCCGACGGAACCAAACCAAGACCATAGACGTGGAGAGGACATCATCGAAACTGAGGTCACCATGAGAGCAGGGCATGAAGGGAAACAGAACTTGAGACATATGTTTTAATGCTGATCGATGAGAATAATGATGACTAAGATGATGCTACGGATTTCCATTTCGGTCTGAGACTATGACAGGGCTGTACTCTACGCTTCCTTACATAATATATCCCGGCGTCACCCAGGCCCGAGAGATACAGGCACCTGCAGTGTTGGTCAGGAAATTTGAGCAACACTCTCAGAAACGCATCCATTACGTGGATGAAAACTTGACTGTGTGGTCCCAGTCTTCCCCAACTGAGTCGGCAGCTAACTCAGCTCTGGGTAGGAGCCGGTCGGGGCAGAAAAACCCACATGACTCTGATGGGATTCGAACCCACCATCTCCCAGCCGTAAGTCCGCGACACTAACCACTTCGCCACGGCGGCTGGTTGTTGATTGAGTGAACAATATTGAACGATACTGACTGGGTGACATGGGTAAACGACTGAATGACGCGCCAGCAGGCTCTTCAGTAGGCACTACCCAGGTAGGTAGCCTGCTGTGAAAATGAGTGTGGATTGTAAAGCACTTAAAGTTTGGTCTCTGGCCGAGGATAGGCGCTATATAAGTATTCATAACAAGAACAATAATAATAATGATAGTAATAATGATGATGATGATGATGATGATGATACTACTACTACTACTACTACTACTACTACTACTACTACTACTACTACTACTACTCTACTATAAAACTGAAACTGAAACTGAATGGAAAGGAGGAGGTGGATCACCTAGAGATGCCGACACATCTTGGGGTGAAACTGGATGAACGCCTTACCTGGAACCCTTATCTCAAGAACATTGAAGAGAAAGCAGCCAGGAGACTCGCCATCATAAAGAAACGTCTTGGGTTTGCTAACAGCAACGTCCTGCCGAAGGTGTATAAGGCACTGTCAGACCGAGTCAAGAGCATAGCAGCACTGCTTGGGTGGCAGCATAAAAACCAACACAAGTTGCCTGAGCAGAGTTCAAAATGCAGCGCTACAGATGATCATGGGCAGGATGAAAACGACGGTCGTCCAGCAATGGAAAAAAATATAAAACTCTTCTCGCCCTTGAAGAAAGACGTGAGAAAAAAGTCTACATCCATAGAGAGAAGCTGCTTCGCATGTCATCTCATCAAATGCACGCCAAACCAAGGAATTCCACCATGAACAGGCTAAAGGCGAAAAGTGTCAAACATCTCTCCAAACGCCTACAAAGTAAAATGAATTAAGACCTGCTACCAACGTCTTCATGAAATTAAATGCTATCCGACTTTGAGAAGCCAGATGACCTCCTAGAAGACGTCTCAATGATCACAGACGTTCCTGGCATACAGGAAAGATTGCAAAGCCCCTCACCTGCTAAAAGCTTTGGCATTGGAGATGATTGATGACCATTACAACCTCAGTGAGTAGACGCATGAGTTCACAGATGGGTCATGAAAAGGAGCAATGTTAAGAGACTGACCCAGAGCCTCTTCTACTGAAAAACATGCCTGCAACTACGAAGCTGAGTCAGCAGCTGTGATTTATGCTGCACAAACTTTCAGGAAGTCAAACAACCCACCACTCAAGACTGCTTTCTTCACAGACTGGAGATTTCTGCTGCACGGACTTCAGAACAACAGAAGCGAACAGCAGCTGAAAAACATCAAAAAGCTCTCTAAATCTTTCAAGATGATCTCCCATTGTACTCCAGCGGATTCCATCCATCTGTGGGGATCACTGGAAATGAGATGGCTGCCACTCTGTACAAGGCAGGTAGCAATATGGAGCAGTTTGGCCACCCAGTGACATACATAGAGACCACAACTATCATCCACAACCAATACCAAAACCAATGATTCAATCGATCAGCTCCAGAGATACCAGCAAGCAATCCTTTTCAGATTGAGAACTAGCCACTGCCGACTGCTGAGTACCTCAGCTGAATTAAGGACCGAAAAAGAGGGCATCTTGTTACAACAATAACATCCTTTACTTGCAGTATATGAGGATCATCTGTCTTGAAAGCAGAACTATTCATACTGGCTGCCCGGAGACCTTTCGTCCTATGATTCAGACTCTTCAGTGTTATATGGATGAATGCTTTGGTCCCTCCTTGACATCATCATATGGAAATACGTCATCTGTAATTCTGTGGCATTTTCACTACCAATAGTTCAAAACCAAAATCCAAAAGCACCTCAGAGTAGCCAGTGAAGGGTAGAAAAGTGAAATGAGAAGAATGCCCTGTGAGGAATAAGCTGTTTAAAATCAACATCTAAAAAAGAAAATGACGTAACGAGTAATAGGCTTAAGGACAATATTTGAACCATCTTTGATGACCCAGTTAAGGTTGAAAAGGAGGTCAAAGGGTGTCAAGAGTCAGAATAAACAGCTCTATCGTTTAACAAACCCAAGCGTTTACAGGGATCTCGTAAGATACAAAATCTCCCACTGATTGACCAAACAATAACATGTTGGACAAATCACTTGTGGCGGAAAAGTAGGGCAAGGTAACAATTTTCCCATCATTATAACAATGATTAACAAAGGTTATAGAAGAAAGACAGAAGAAAAGAGGATGGCTGTGTAAGGGGTTGTGAAAAAAAGAAAACTGGAACAAAAAGAGGGCATTGTGATATAAACAAAAACCTTCCACCACCAGCAAATGGAGGCCATCGTACTGTCTTGAAAACTGAACTATTCAGGCGACTTTCGTTTTCCGATTCTGATTCATCAATGCGACATAGCTGATTGGTCCAGACCACCCTTGGCGTCATCAAATAGAATTATACCATTAATGTTTCTGTGGTAATCTCACCACCAAGGGTTCAAAAAGCAAAAATACAAAAATAAGACTTTTGGGCTATTCCGCTTTATATTTATAACCTTTTCCTATTTATTAGTCCTTTCGCAGTTCATGCATGCGTTTGGAATCCGTGTTTCAGTTATCCTTATTTTGTATAAAATTTAGACCCTGTTTCTGTCCTCGATAACCATGTTAAGCGTCATTCTGCCGACGTAGTTTATGTACTTGTACACTACGTTTTTTTTTTTCTTAAATACAGGCAGTCTGGAGACATGGCCTTAACATTGTATTTTCTGTTGAATTTCAAAATGTGTCAAACAAAAAAGAACTATTTTCTACAAAATACAATCAGTGGATTTGCGGTTGTTGTTCGTTTATTTATTTTGTTCTGCATCTGTCTATGAATGAATAAAAAAGGAGAGAGAGAGAGAGAGAGAGAGAGAGAGAGAGAGAGAGAGAGAGAGAGACTTGATAAGATGCATTTCTTCTGCATTTGTTTTGCTGTCGTCATGGTTGTTATTTTGTTTGGTTTGTTTGGTTACTACAAATTTTGGTTCTACAATTTTTGCAGGTATGAAGACACTTTAATCTGGGGGTAGTGGTGTGGTTGCTTTTTTTATGCCAAAATTTATTGTTTATATAAATGTGTATGCTCCGCGCTTTGTAAAAACGGAACGTCCTGAATGTATTGTTTTGAGAACTTCTGACCAATTATTTCACGAACTTCCTTGTGACGAATGGGCACACGGCTTCGCGTGTGAAGTCCCTTCCCTTTCAGATCACCATTACTTTACCACACCTGTCAAGCTTCCTGTCCTGAGCAAGAACACTACCAAGACATATGTTCATCTTGAAATATGTCCCATGCAGCACCTGACTCACGAACTGTTGGCCTGTGATATGAAGAGTCGATGCAGAGGACTGGAGAACACTGACACCTGGTACAGGGCGACGTGCAGCATGTCCCAGGGACAATCACTGCTGTACTTTTACTGTGATGTATCTGGGGAGTTGGTGCCTACACTCTGGTGTGCGATTTTAGACAGGATTGTGCAGACGGGCGTGATGAAGATTTTTGTGAGCATGTAGCGTGCAGGGAAGACATGATAGACTGTAAAAACAGACAGGTGCATACTCCAAAGTTTCTGATAGTCTCTTTCGTCTTCTTACAGTCTGTTCTCACAGATCTGACACATTTGTCTGCAAGAAAGACGTACAACTGCATATTAAGCTTTTTCTCTTTTATTCTCCCAATTCTGATATGTCCTCTTCTTCCATACCCTGTCAGTAGTATTACCTCCTTGCTATTGGTTCTGATCCATACACAGCTACATCCAGATCTCTAGTCTTCAACACTCCCAGCAACAGCAGTCCGTCCTTAAACCGTTATTCATTTGACCACGACCAAACACTGTGACCACAAGCTTGATCTGAAAAAAAAAAACTTGCAGTGCGTAAATAAGTATTTTGATAACCTAGACTTCTTCAATTAAGACAAACAAGTATACAGTCGAAAAAGTCGTAGGTAGCAGACGGTTCTGATATCTGATCAATAAAATGAAGCTGCTACGTTTTAACGTCTTGCGAGCTCTCTCTCTCTCTCTCTCTCTCTCTCTCTCTCTCTCTCTCTCTCTTTATCTCTCTCTCTCTCTCTCTCTCTCTGGATTAACATAAAAAGAAACACGGTGCTATGGAAAAAAAATGACAAGCGTATCTTAGAAAAAGGGAAAAATAGCAAAAAACAATCAAGTTCACTACAGCCTACCAAGCTTTCCAACTTAAACAAAAGAAGCAGTCAAGAGCCCTGGGAGGTGGTACGATGACTCCTTGAAAGACACAAAGAGGTGGTGGGAGGGACCAAGCAAATGGCAGAAGAAAGCCTGCAGATAATTAACCAGTGTGGGCTTCCTAGCAAGTAAAAGGTCTGGTGTTTGCAGTTCATGCTAGTCCTGATATACGATGTCAGCACCAGCACCGTGAATCAATGGATGCTAAAATCAACAAGCAACGAGTATGGATGCAGGTTTACTGGATGGAGCAGACGACTGGGAAATATACATTAGACCTTCTAGAACGGGAGGGCCATCCGGCGATCATCAGGAGGAGTGGCATGAGACCGGATATTGTTCCCCACTCAGGTTCGTAAAAGAAATTATTCCGATCGAATGACTAAGAGCTTTTACTTGTGGTTGATAAAAAAAAAAAAATTTTGAAACGGGTCTTAAAACTCTTCTTAAATTTATGATAAGTCAATACAGGTCTTCACTTTAATTTGAATAAAACAAGAGCAGTTTGAATTAGGAACAATGAAATATAGTGAAGTCCATTCCATGGAACATTTAGGCATTACTTGGAATCCTTCAAAATTTCGAATACTAGGTATCTGGTTTACTAACGATTTGGGACAATGTGTGGAAATTAAATTATGCAGAGAAGCTTGCTGACATCAAATACTTGTTTAAAAAGTTGGTAAAACGCCAAATACCCCCCCCCCCCCCCCCCCCCCTAGTAGAATCGCTATATTTAAATTTGTAATCCATTCCAAACTAATCCACCTCTGCTGTTTTTTTGCCAAATCCACCAGATGTGTTTTCAAATCATGCCAACAAATCTGTTATACATGTGTGTAGAATGAGAAAACAGATAAAATCAATCAAAACACGGCGCTTAAAAGTAAAAAAAAAGGAGACATTGGTCTTCCGGCGTTGAGAACTTTTGCTACATCTTGTCTCGGATCCGTGGAAATGGAAGATCAAAGCATTAATGGAAAAATACACTACTCAGAAACTTTACGCAATATTTTGATAATATACATGGTCCAACGATTGTTTTATCATATGCAACATGCAACCGATTCTGGGCAGACCTGTTTGAAGCTTATTAACATTGTTATTACAAGTGTGTGCGAAACAATTCTGTTGAACTATTAGCTAAACCAATATGCTGCAATAAATGTATTCAAGTCGGGAAAAGAATATATTTTGTCCAAAACATTTGAAAAAAAATGTTTGCTATCTAGCTCATTTTAATGATGATGGACAGTTTCTTTCACGCCGACGTTTCAAAGAAAAAATATGATGTCAATATTGAATTCTCACTTTCGCCGGGTACATGTCCGCAGTACTCAATTACATAAAGACATCTGGAATGAATGTCGAAAACAATACATATGTCAGTTCTCCTCTCTGTTATAAGAAATTGTTCACCACTTACAAAGGTTAAAAGATGTACTATGGTGTAATGGTCGATAACCACCTGAGAGGTGTATGGGATTTGAAGCCGTCTCAAACCCATGATTGGGACTGATGTGTTTCTGCCTATCATAAAATGCTGGATAAAAATATCAGTTGGAGTCGTGAACAATGGTAGGTGCAGCTTTAGTGGGCTGCGTAAGGATAGTAATGACCATATATTTGGCAGATGTTCTTATGCTCAGCGTTTCTGGGACACGTTTTACTAAGTTTATAACAGACAAATGAATCAATTCCCAGAATGCAACTCTAACAGAATCACTTGTTCTTTCAGGATATGATGCTACATCGTTATTGACTGTACTTTCTACTTCCTTATTCTCGTTGCAAAACAATATTTGCATACATGTAAACTGAAAGGCAGCTTTCCACACGTAACATATTTCCTGAAAATATTATAATCTCTATACCAAACTAAAAAAACATAATGCGTATATAACCTTACATATCTAATGCTTGATATATGGATCATTTGTCTCCTCTGTTGAGTGACCTAATCGACTTCTTTGCAACCATAGCGCAATTGCTGGTACTCTTAAAACATACGCGTTCATACTTTTACATAACTATATCCCAGCGTCAACCAGGCCCCGACAGATACAGACTGCTGCGGTGCTGGTTAAGAAAATTTGAGCAGCACTCTCAGAGATGCATCTTTTAAGTGGAAGAAACTCGACTGTGTGGTCCCAGTCTTCCAAACTGATACTGTTGCAAACTCAACTCGGTAGGAGCCAGTCGGAGCAGAAAAGTCCCACATGACTCTGATGGGAACCGAACCCTCGAGCTCATAGCCGGCGGTCCGCAACGCTGACCACTTTGCGATGGCAGCTGGTAGAAAAGTGTATTTTCAGCAAATACTGAGAAGACTACCATTTAGGTCTAGATCCCATTTTGGCCCTCTGCATCGTAACAACACTTATTCAGAAAACATTAGTGCCATGGAGAGCAGGTTCCAAGGGCGATCAGCTTTACTGTTGTCGTGAGGCTTTCCAGACTCTTTACCTGAAAAGTGTGCATAACTTTAATGTGACACCTCACGTAGAAATATCTCTCTGTCGTCGAAACATCTACAACTCGTGCAGGACACAAGATAGTTACAGCTCCTGGTTTCCGTTTTCACCGGAGTGCATCAAGGATGCAGCATCTGTACTCAACTGCTCACTAAACGAATAAAAAACCCCCAGAGTGATAGCTTTGTCTTCCCAAAGAACAATTCTGTCATAATGGTCAGCTGACTGAACGCAAAACGTAGTCGTCCTGAATGTATTTGTATCATCCAGTAATAGACTTTTTCGGAATTGGAAGCTTTGAATCCATGTAGGGAACCCAATTTTTGCCGATCTTTTATCAAATTATCATCATAGAATGAAATTCTTCTAAAGTTACGCATGGAACCTTTATGTGTTATCTCCTGTTACGTTCTCTTTGTTAAAGATGAGTTTTAAGAATCATTTCTTGCTATACTTTGTTAGTGCGTACGTATAAAGAACAAAAATGTGATGGATTTTACAATTGCATAACACGCTATGTTGAGGTTGATTGTGACTCCTCAGGGAATGCACTAATAATGTAATGAAATTACTTTCAAGTTGTTGATGCACGAAATTTTTTGTGTTATATTCTGTTGCGTTATTTTTGTTCAAGATGAATAAAAAAGAATATTGCAATTCTTTGTTCAGTGTGTAGCTATGAAGAAAAAGTGTGATGGGCTTTACGACTGCGTTTCACGCTACGACGAGTACCAATGTGACCCCACAGGCTATGCATTACATGAAATTAACCCCCCAGCTGTGATCAACTTTGACAGACCTGGAGGTTTCACCGTTAACCCAATCCAAAACAACAGCATGAAATGCCCAGATACTCATTTTCAGTGTCATGACGATGGTTATGTCTCCCTGTATATGTCAGATGCAATGACATGATGGACTGTCCGGATCATGAGGATGAAGCTGACTGTAGGAATTACGAGACGTGCCCAGTTTTTTTTCGATGTCGTGACATTCGCAAAACAATCTGTGTGCACGTGAATCACCTGTGTGATGGTCTGCCACAATGCCCACTGCATGATGATGAACTGATGTGTCACATCGCTTGTCCTCCATCATGTGTCTGCTACGGTTTTGCCTTCTCCTGCAACAGCACTTTTCTTACCAGATCTTTCCCACAGCTTCGCTACCTTGAAGCCTCGGGTAGTGGAATGCATTTAAATGACGCCATTCATAACACTTTGCTGATTCACCTGGGGATTGAGGCATGCGGATTAATGAACTTAACAGAAGTCGTATTACCAAATATTCACAGTATGGATCTTAGCAACAATCTCATTCTTTCTATCAACTTCAGCCACTTTGCTGGAATGCCTCAACTTCGAAGATTGGATCTGGCAGGTAATCCTATGACTGGTGTTATTTATGTCCATAATTGGTATACACAATCATCACTGGTGGTCTTCAACATGTCCCATGTTCAAGCACATTCTTTGAACATGAGCACATTGTCAGCTTTTATGCCGAACTTACACATTCTCGATTTATCTTGGAATAAGATAAAAGTACTGTTGGGAAAAAGACTTGTTTCACAATATAAGGAATTTCATTTTGCAGGGTTGTCCTATAGTTGATTTTACTCCAACTTTCATGAAGCAGATGACGAACCTAATGTATATTTCTGCAGATAACTATAATTGTGTTGTTCTGTTGTGTTACCAGACAATTTCCGAGGCAGTGTGTGGCTCCTTCTGATGAAATATCATCATGTGATAACTTGTTAAAATCTACGGCCTATCGTTGTGTACTTGTAGTTTTTGCGGTGCTCGCAATTCTGGGAAACTTGGTGGCTTTGTCTATCGACTCTTTTATTTGTCGGAAAGCTCCAAGACTGGTTTTGCAATATTTGTTCTTCAACTGTGTACATCTGACTTTTTGATGGGAAGCTATTTGGTCTTTATCGGGATAGCAGATCAGATTTATGCAGGTACTTACATATGGAATGAAACAAACTGGAAAAAGAGTGCAGCTTGTAACATTGCAGGTTTCTTATCCTTGCTTTCATCTGAAGTATCAGCATTGTTAATCTGCTTAATCACAATGGATCGATTCCTTGTGCTCCGTTTTCCTTTTCAGTCATATCAGGTTTGGAGTCAGATCCGCTCACGTAGCCTGTGCCATCATATGGGGACTGGGGTTTACGCTGGCAACGGTGCCTCTGCTCCCTGTAACATCACACTGGGGAGTTTTACCACCAGACAGGTATTTGCATTCCACTGCCTGTCACCAGAGCGGAATTTCCTGGTCATATTTACTCATTCAGTATCATGATTGTCTGCAACCTAATCCTCTTTCTCATGATTGGAATGGGTCAGTTTCTTATCTACAGGTCGGTGAGGGGTAATTCTATGTCTAAACAGCTGACAAAGAGCACAGAAGGAATCACAGAAACTGCACAGTCCAAGGAGGCAGCCGCTGCTAGGCATCTTCTATTTGTTGCCGTGTCCGATTTCCTGTGCTGGTTTCCTATTGGTCTGTCTGGAGTCCTGGCTGCCACTGGTATCGCCATTCCAGGGGAGGTCAACGTCGGGATGGCCATTTTTGTGTTGCCATTCAATTCTGCACTCAACCCGTTCCTCTACACTTTGAACATAGTCCTTGAGAAACGACGTAAAGCGAAAGAGCTCCGTTTCAGAAACTGTTACGTGCTCAGCTAAAGAGTTGACATGTGATGTTTACTTAAACAAAATAGATAAAAAACCTGGTTAACAGTGACATTGAAACAATGTATCTGAAGAACACGCTCAATGAAGTAAAAAAAACAACAACAACCCGATGTATTATGCCAGTGTCATAATTCTTCTTCTTCTTCTTCTTCTTCTTCTTCTTCTTCTTCTTCTTCTTCTTCTTCATCATCATCATCATCATCATCATCATCATCATCATCATCATTATCATCATCTTCTTCTTGTTCTTCTTCTTCTTCTGTGTCTGTCTGTCTGTCTGATTTATAATATTCCCTCGTTACTGTGATGAACGACAATGTCTACAACACATACCCAAACAGCGCTACCTGCTGTACTAGCACAATTTGTAAGTGGTAAAATATATCAGTTCCACATTTGCACTCACTTCTGATTACACATACACACACACACACACGCACGCACGCACGCACGCACGCACGCACGCACGCACGCACACACACACACACACACACACACACACGCACACACACACACACACACACACACACACACGCACACAGACACAGACACACACACACACACACACACACACACACACACACACACACACACACACACACACACACACACGCACACACACACACACACGCACACACACACACACACACACACACACACACACATACACACACACACAAGCGCGAACATACACAAACTCGCAGGCGAGGGAAAATGAAACAAATTTACAAAAGAAAAGGTATTCCGCCACACAATACAAACAAACTGCAGGACAAAACACATTACATTTCGACCTCTTGGGTCTTCTCCTATTCCTTATCACTGAGCACTATTATCAATCTATCTTAATTTCTACCATCACTAATATATCATTCCATTAAACAATAATTACACACACACACACACACACACACACACACACACACACACACACACACACACACACACACACACTAAACTGGTCAGGAAATTTGAGCAACACTCTCAGAAACGCATCTATTAAGTGGATGAAGCTCACCAGCCGCCGTGGCGAAGTGGTTAGCGTCGCGGACTCCCGGCTGGGAGGTCGTGGGTTCGAATCCCATCAGAGTCATGTGGGTTTTTCTGCCCCGACCGGCTCCTACCCAGAGTTGAGTTTGCTGCGGGCTCAGTTGGGAAGACTGGGACCACACAGTCGAGTTTCATCCACTTAATGGATGCGTTTCTGAGAGTGTTGCTCAAATTTCCTGACCAACACTGCAGGTACCTGTATCTCTCGGGCCCGGTTGACGCCGGGATATATTATGAAAGGAAGTGTAGAGTACAGCCCTGTCATGTAGTCTCAGACCGAAATGGAAATCCGT
>JADBJO010022424.1:0-27973 GCA_016801955.1 Conus betulinus | reverse complement strand
AAAAAGATCTGATCAGTACGAAGCTCCATCTGATTCATCGTAGAAACTTCCGTGTAAAAAATTCACAGTGCAAATAGTATTACTGTAAATAATTGGCCTAAACATTTCAAAAATTTCTCGGGGATAGAATATGAATACGGTCTTTAAAATGACATGTCAGAACCTGAAAGAAAAAAAACTCCAGGCTTGGGTCGTCTAGTAAATAAGTTAGGCTCTCTTGGCCAGTAGAAAGCTAGAAGGACAGAAAAAGAAAAAGATACACCGAAGGTGCGGGTAGGACACAGAGAAGTACTGTCTTCAACTGCCGAACAAACCAGCTGGCAGCAATCCTGTACCACCCAAGGAAGCGTGTGCAGTGTTCACATAGGGTGCAGGCACGCACAGAGCATTCCATTGTACAGCAGCTGGGCCGGACATCATGTGAGCGAACTGCTTACGTAGGAACGTGACACTGCTGAAGACTCTACTACTTGTCCAGTTACGTGAAACGCTGTTTAAAAAGGTGCGTTTACTGAAAAAGTAAACAGCAGTTTATTTGTAATCTCTGTATTCATATGCACATGCGTGTGCGCGCATGCATGTGTGCGTGCGGGCGTGTGTGTTTCGTATGCGTGCGTGTGTGCGTGCGCGCGCGGTATGAGTGTGTATGTGTGCGTGTGTGTGTGCGCGCGCATGCGTGTGTGTAAGCGTGCTAGCACGCGTGCGCGTGTGTTTGTGCATGCGTGCGTGCGTGCACGAGCGCGCGAATGTAAGTGTGTGTGTCTGTGTGTTCTCAGCTCACCTGCTCAGGGGAATTCCCTGACCCAGACCGTGTGTTCGGCCACAATCATCACAGCAAGAGGGGCCGATAACGTCACGAACATCAGTGACGCCAGCAAGGGCATCAACGTCAGCTGACGACTCGGGTTCTCTTGTGCGTGGGACTGACTACTCAGCGACATCCGCTCATTGGTTGTGGGGATGTTATTGTGAACATCTAACGCCCTTGACATGACCAAAGATGTGCTCATGACGTTCGTGTCATTTTCACACTTTCTTTCCATATGAATTAGTTTTGAAGTTGGGCTCTTGACCTTATACTGCCTTCGCTTTATGAAAAATAAGCGAAGAATACTTCTTTTGGTGAAACTTTGTTGCCAGATCGCTATTTTGACTTCTATTCCCTTGTTCCTGTTGTTTGTTGGAGACGGGGTCCGTGACGCTGTCGTTTCTGGACAGGGTGGTCAGGTGATGGTGATCAAGTGCCTTGCTCTTGTCGCTCATCTCCCCCACTCTCACTCAGAAGAAAAACGCTGAACGTGTTGATGAAGCTTGAAGCTGTGGACTCTCTGTTGACTGACTGGTCGTCTGTGCTGGTCTCTATCGAAAAGATTCCAGCAGAATCAGGTCCAGGCGTTAAGCTTTCATTTTCAGGGATGCAAATTGGAGGTGGAGCGGATTGGTTTCGCGATCACAGAGTCATTGGGAAGTCTGTCACCTCTTCCTGACATTTCCACTTCAACCTCTGTTTTCAGCATGTGTGTGGCGACAGTAGTAGACCCCAGCTGGGACTTGTCGATGCTGTGGAATGGTGGGCATGTGTCTTCAGATTCTGATACACGTTCTGGGTTATCGGTACTCCGTATTGAACTTTGACGTGCTGTGACTGGTACTCGTGATGTGGATGAGGTTTCACCGATTTCACACAAAAACGATGACTTGGCAGAGCCCTGACGGGAAAAGTCTTCGTCATCCTCTGTACACTGCGTTTTTCAAACTGTCTCTACATAGCAAAAAGATGTCTCTCCTGCCTGGAAGTTTTCTGACGACGACGTTGATGACGTTTTTCTGAAGACAGCCGCTTTCCTAAGAGCACGGACGATGAGCGTGTTGAAAAGGATGAGGCAGACGGAGGGAAGGAAGCAGTACGCAGTGGCATCGATCCACGGCCAGATATTATGAACAAACTCCTCTCGAGCTGTTCCTCTCGTATGACAGCCATAATTCTTCTTGAGGTCATTCCACACGATCTGACGTATAAACAAGTGGTGAGAGTTCAGAACCACGGAGGCTACCGTCAGCCCACCGATGACGAAAACAGTGCACCGCTTTGACGTCACAGTGATCGACGTCATAGGGCAGCACACGACGAAGCATCGTTGCGCTGTGACGGCCACCAAAAGCCAGGCGCTGAGGTGTGCGCACGTGAAGAAGATGAAAGTAGTACAGCTTGCAGGCCAGGTCGGTAGAAAGCAGCGTGTAGAGGAAGACGTCCACGAAGCCGAAACAGAAGATGAGCAGGAGAACGGTGACGTCACAGAGCGCCAGGGGCAACCAGATAGTGACAGCAGGCGTTGGAGGGAAAGGCAGAGCACGTCAGCACCAGCAGTGTCATCAGGTTGCCCATCAGGCCGATGGAACAGAGAACGGGGGGCGCCGCCATGTTGAGGACACGCCTGCCTGATAGGTGACGAACTCCTCCCAGCTCTTCCTCCGGCAAAGACGTCTGCCGCACTGTGAACAGCCCCCCGCCTCTATGGCTGGGAAGTCTGCCATTGGGAACTGCACCACACAGTCTGAGAGTTAGTACACTCAAACGACCCCCTTCCCCCTCTCACCACCGCACCCTCTCTCTATCCCTGCTTTACTTTGTCTTTGTTTTTCTCTGTCTGTCTGTCTATCTCTGTCTCTATGTGTGTGTGTCTTTGACTCTGTCTGTCTGTCTATCTCATCTCACTCTCTGTCTGTCTGTCTGTCTGTCTCTGTCTGTCTCTCTCTCTCTCTCTCTCTCTCTCTCTCTTTCATTCAGATCTTTTTCTAACATTGTTTTTTGCTTCACCTCCAGCACCCCACCAGAGGCGTTACTCCCACACCACTCATTCTGGCTTTATACACAGCCACACCCAGCACTGGATGTCTACACGGAGCAGTCTTGATCATGTATCATGAGGCAATCCGCGACAGGTTACACTGCGTTACTGTCCAGTTCAATCGTTTGTGGGTGAATTCTACAGTCCCGAGGCCCTTAAGGACACGGTGCACTTGCAGACAAAGGTCTGCGTGTTGTATGACAACTGTTGTTGTCGCAGGCAGTAGAGGGCGAGTTGCATGTGGGGCTGTCGTCGTGTTTTTTCTCTCCGAGTTCCGGTTCCTCTTGAACATTCAGTTCAGCTTCGGCTGTGTTCGGCCGACGATGAGTGTCGGTGTATTTCGCCTCCGTCCCCAATTAAAGGCTGTCTTCAGGACCACCAGGCGGCCTTCTTCGTGCTCGGGTGGCGATGGTCCTGTGCCGTGTAAGGCCACCTCAAGGAGGGAGCAGGACGAAAGTCGCTGTAACGCTGCTCGAGACCCTAATATTCGGCGGGTACATGCAGACTGCGGCCGAGAGGGCAAGTTTTCAGCCCATCCCTATAAGGAGTGCTCCTGTTCTGCAAGGCTTAGAACACAGTATCCCCAGGCCATGGTAATAGCAGTCAGGCAGTGCTCCATTGCTGATCGCCCCACATCTCCAAGAGCCGGTCCCTGGCGACACAGGCGAGACCCGCCATCACACGGCTGGAAGGATCGCTGCGCCGCCTGACACTGACCTCTCACATCAGTGTCATTCAAAGGAGATCTGCTACCTCTCCCTTGACGCCCGCTGCTATGCGCAGTGAACGTACTGTCGAGTCACTTTGTTTCATGTCAAATAGCATCCAGCAGGCACCGGACATCATGTGAGCGAACAGGTTACGCAGGAATGTGATACTGTTGAGGACTCTACTACCTTGTCCAATTACTTGAAACGCTGTTGAAAAAGGTGCGTTTACTGAAAAAGTATAACAGCAGTTTATTTGTAGTCTCTGCATTCACACACATGTGTGTGTGCGCACATGCATGTGCATGTGTTTGTATGCGTGCATGTGTGCGTGCGTGCGCACGTGTGTGTGTATGAGAGAGAGAGAGAGAGAGAGAGTGTGTGTGTGTGTTTGTGTGTGCGTGTGTGTGTGTGTGTGTGCAAGCATGCGTGCGCACAGTGTGTTTGTGTGTGCGTGCGCGAGCGCGCCAACATGTATGTGTCTGTGTGTGTCTGTGTGGTCTCAGCTCACCTGCTCAAGGGCATTCCTGACCCAGACCGTGTGTTCGGCCACAATCATCACAGCAAGAGGAGCCGATAACGTCACGAACATCAGTGACGCCAGCAAGGGCATCAACGTCAGCTGACGACTCGGGTTCTCTTGTGCGTGGGACTGACTACTCAGCGACATCCGCTCATTGGTTGTGGGGATGTTTATTGTGAACATCTAACGCCCTTGACATGACCAAAGATGTGCTCATGACGTTCGTGTCATTTTCACACTTTCTTTCATATGAATTAGTTTTGAAGTTGGGCTCTTGACCTTATACTGCCTTCGCTTTATGAAAAATAAGCGAAGAATACTTCTTTTGGTGAACTTTGTTGCCAGATCGCTATTTTGACTTCTATTCCCTTGTTCCTGTTGTTTGTTGGAGACGGGGTCCGTGACGCTGTCGTTTTTCTGGACAGGGTGGTCAGGTGATGGTGATCAAGTGCCTTGCTCTTGTCGCTCATCTCCCCACTCTCACTCAGAAGAACGCTGAACGTGTTGATGATGAAGCTTGAAGCTGTGGACTCTCTGTTGATTGACTGGTCGTCTGTGCAGGTCTCTATCAAAAAGACTCCAGCAGAATCAGGTCCAGGCATTAAGCTTTCATTTTCAGGGAGGCAAATTGGAGGTGGAGCGGATGGTTTCACCATCACAGAGTCATTGGGAAATCTGTCACCTCCTCCTGACATTTCCACTTCAACCTCTGTTTTCAGCATGTGTGTGGCGACAGCAGTAGACCCCAGCTGGGACTTGTTGATGCTGTGGAATGGTGGGCATGTGTCTTCAGATTCTGATACACGTTTTGGGGTTATCGGTATTTCGTATTGAACTTTGACGTGCTGTGACTGGTACTCGTGATGTGGATGAGGTTTCACCGATTTCACACAAAAACAATGACTTAGCAGAGCCCCAGACGGGAAAAGTCTTCGTCGTCCTCTGTACACTGCGTTTTCAAACTGTCTCTGACAACAAAAAGATGTTTTTCCTGCCTGGAAGTTTTCTGACGACGACGTTGATGACGTTTTCTGAAGACAGCGCTTTCCTAAGAGCACGGACGATGAGCGTGTTGAAAAGGATGAGGCAGATGGAGGGAAAGAAGCAGTACACGGTAGCATGGATCCACGGCCAGATGTTTACGAACGAACTCCTCTTGCGCTGTTCCTCTCGTATGACAGCCATAATTCTTCTTAAGGTCATTAAACACGATCTGACGTATAAACAAGTGGTGAGAGTCAGAACCATGGAGGCTACCGTCAGCCCACCGATGACGAAAAACAGTGCACTGCTTTGACGTCACACAGTGATCGACGTCATAGGGCAGCACACGACGAAGCATCGTTGTGCCGTGACGGCCACCAAAAAAACCAGGCGCTGAGGTGTGCGCACGTGAAGACCATGAAGCAGTACAGCTTGCAGGCCAGGTCGGTGGACAGCAGCGTGTAGAGGAAGACGTCCACGAAGCCGAAACAGAAGATGAGCAGGAGAACGGTGACGTCACAGAGCGCTAGGGCAACCAGATAGTGACAGCAGGCGTTGGAGGGAAAGGCAGAGCACGTCAGCACCAGCAGCGTCATCAGGTTGCCCATCAGGCCGACGGAAGTGAGAACGGGGGGCGCCGCCATGTTGAGGACACGCCCTGCCCGATAGGTGACGAACTCATCCAGTTCTTCCTCCGGCAAAGACGTCTGCCGCACTGTGAACAGCCCCGCCTCTATGGCTGGGAAGTCTGCCATTGGGAACTGCACCACACAGTCTGAGAGTTAGTACACTCAAACGACCCCCTTCCCCCCTCTCACCACCCCACACTCTCTCTATCCCTGCTTTACTTTGTCTTTGTTTGTCTCCGTCTGTCTGTCTATCTCTGTTTTCTATGTGTGTGTCTCTCTGTCTGTCTGTCTGTCTGTCTGTCTGTCTGTCTGTCTGTCTCTCTCTCTCTCTCTCTCTCTCTCTCTCTCTCTCTCTCTTTTCATTCAGATCTTTTTCTGCATTGTTTTTTTTGCTTCACCTCCAACACCCCACCAGAGGCGTTACTCCCACACCGCTCATTCTGACTTTATACACAGCCACACCCAGCACTGGATGTCTACACGGAGCAGTCATGATCATGTATCATGAGGCAATCCGCGACAGGTTACACTGCGTTACTGTCCAGTTCAATCGTTTTGTGGGTGAATTCTACAGTCCCGAATGGCCCGAGGCCTTTAAGGACACGGTGCACTTGCAGACAAAGGTCTGCATGTTGTATGACAAACTGTTGTCGCAGGCAGTAGTGGGCGAGTTGTGTGTGGGGCTGTCGTGTTTTTCTCTACGAGCTCTGGTTCCTCTTGAACATTCAGTTCAGCTTCGGCTGTTGTTCGGCCGACGATGAGTGTCGGTGTATTTCGCCTCCGTCCCCAAATTAAAGCTGTCTTCAGGACCACCAGGCGGCTTCTTCTTCGTGCTCGGTGGCGATGGGTCCTGTGCCGTGTAAGGCCACCTCAAGGAGGGAGCAGGACGAAAGTCGCTGTAACGCTGCTCGAGACGCTAATATATTCGGCGGGTACACGCAGACTGAGGCCGAGAGGGCAGTTTACAGCCCAAGCCCATAAGGAGTGCCCCCGTGTCTGCAAGGCTTAGATATACGGTATCCCTGGCCACGGTAATCGCAGTCAGGCAGGTCTCCATTGCTGATCGCCCCACATCTCCCACGAGCCGGTCCCTGGCGACACAGGCGAGACCCGCCATCACATGGCTGGAAGGATCGCTCGCTGCGCCGCCTGACACTGACCTCTCACATCAGTGTCATTCAAAGGAGATCTGCTACCTCTCCCTTGGCGTCCGCTGCTATGCGCAGCGAACATACTCTCAAATCACTTTGGTCATGTTAAATAGCATCCAGCAGGAACCGGACGCCACTTACTAAGCCCCCTGCTGACGACAGTCACTCTCTAGTTGCGGGGCCGGCGCGAGTTGTTATGCACGCCAGAGAGTGCCACTACGTCCTTCTAACGATAGTCGTAAGGCAATGCCGATGCCACCGATTCCGCCTGAAATCGTCACGAGAATGGACGTGGAGAGGCAGTCCCCAACTGAGATCATCACGAGAACTTCCCAAATACGGAATGTGGCTACCTAAATGCTGGGTTTTAAATGGTTGCGTGCGCAAAAAAAAAAAAATTCACTAGTTGTGAATCTCGCTGTCTTTGGCGAAGAAGGAAGACAGAGAGACCCACGAGAGCATGGCATAACAAAATACAGACCTTTGTCAATTTTATGATGATTCTAAGGATGGTGAGGACGAAGATGAAAAATGTGGAATTCCGCTTTGATATGAGACTACATGGCAGGTCTGAAACCTGCACGTCCTTTCATGGCATTAACCAGTCCCGAGAGATACAGACGTCTGCGGTGTTGCTCTGAAAACTGGCGCTACATCGTCATATATTAAGCGGAGGAAACTCGACTCGTGGTTCCAGTCTTCTCAAGGTAGGAGCCGGTCTAGGCTAAAAAATAATTCACAAAACTTGCGACGCCAACCACTACACCACGGCAGCTGGTCTCTTTTTCCATCGCTTTATGATTTCTCTGAAACTGATTTTGAAAAAAAAAAACCCATTTGATGTTTACGATGACGGCCTACCCCGTAAGAAGCTAGCAATTTATGATTTATCTTGCTGTATCCCAGCACATGGCTTGGGATGGGGAGTGGTGTAGATGTCAAGCAACGAGTTTCGAATTTTCTGCTTAGCAGAACTGGTGTTTGACAAGGACGTGTGCATGGCCCATCTGCATTCTCTTTTTGACTGTCTTTCATAAAAACGCTTTGTTTGCTGCTATGGGGTGCATGTGTAACAAAATGGAGGTACCCAAATAAGCTGAATGTTATTTGGACAAAAATCCGATTTCGTTGTCTAACATAAGTAAAAGAATCACACTGCCTCCTGAACAAAAATGCTACAGGTAAAATTATTTTCCTTTTTTTATATATAACTTTTCAACCTATTTGCACTTCACCAGAGAAAAAAAAATCAGACAGAAACTGCAAATAATAAACACGTGCATAAGTCAGCTACATGAACACGTCAAAATCGCTCTTACATTCAATGTTATACAATTCCGAATTAAACGCATGAATACATTTTTGTCTGGCACGATATTTTTTACTCGATTGATAGCGCTTGACTTCGGTCACTGGTCAAGGCTAATTTTGAATAAAACTCTAATAATTGAAATGCTAATTACAACTATGCAAATGTTTTCCTTTCGAATTATCTTTACGAAAATGAATTATATTCGAGCACAATCCACATCGACTGCTCTTCAACGCTTGACTTCATTCCAGTAAGCCCGTCTGGGCGGACATACATTCACACATTTAGGTATGTATCCTTCGGTGCATCTATCCACGTGTCCATCCATCCCCAATTCAGTCCCAAAAAACACACACACACACAAACACACACACACACACACCACACACACCACACACACAGAGCTGCAGTCGTTCGCAGCACGTATCTGTGTGTGTGTGTGTGTGTGTGTGTGTTGTGTGTGTGTTTTGTGTGTGTGTTTGTGTGTGTACGCGTAATTGGTGCTCCGGGCGCTCGTCGCTGCCTAGGCCTTCCATGCGTGTGCGTGCGGTGGTTGCGAGGCGTTGTCTGTCGTGCCCCTGTGTACCTGCTATGCGCCCGTGTGTATATGTGGGCATTCTCGCATGCGACGAAAGCGCGCGGGTCCGTGTAGAAGGGTGGTGGTGTACTTGAGGCCTAGGAGGGTTGGCCACGCGAGAAGAGGCGGGGCAAAATTGGCGCGAGTGTGTTATTGAATTTGTGCTGGTGCTTGGCATGCTATGACTCCATCTAACTTGACCATGTTCCAGGAACCCGCATCAGATGATCCCCAGACACACTGCGCGCTTCTACCGCCAACCTAGAGGCAGCAAGGTGGCGAGGGGGGGCATATCGCGAATTGTCCCGTCAGAACGGGGGGTGGGCGGGGCGGGGGTCGCAAGGCGGCGCTGGTACAAGCCGGGCGTAAGGCCTCACCTGACGGCGAAAATGGCCAACATACCTTTCAGATCCGTGTGGGCGGGTCAAGTTAATAACTGAACACTTCTCAGGCTAAAGGCAAGAAGACCACAGGAGTACGGGTGGAAGGGTGGGTTGGTGGTGCCAGAAGGACAAGAAGCCCGAGAGTTGTTGAGCAACTGTGGAGGGTAGGCGGTGGGTGGTGGGGTAGACTAGCCGAAAAAAGCCCCATATCCGGGGAAGAAGGCGGGTCCCTGGCTAAATCAAAAGGGGCGGGGTCGATGTGGCCACAGGCGTACCCACCTCGGGGTGGGGGGGGGGGAAGAAGAAAGATACGTCGGGGGGGGGCAAGGGGAAAAAAAAAAGAAGGGAAGGGTAAAAACGGGGGGGGAAGAAGGGGGCCGAAAGGGAAGGGAAAAGAAAAAAAGGAGAAAAGGGGGAAAAAACAAAGGGGAAGGGGGGGGGAGGGGAAAGGGGAAAAAATGGGGTTGGGAACGCAAGAGAAAAACGGAAGGGGAAAAGGTGCGGCGGAGGCGGGGGGAGGAAGGAGACAAAAAGGCGGGGGGAAAGGGAGAAGAAAAAAAAAAAAAAAAGAAAAAAAAGGAAAAAAGGGGGAAAAAGGGTAGGACAAAACGGATCAGGGAAAATCCGGGAGACGAGGCTACGAAAATCAAAAAATAATCTCTCAGAAATCTCAAAAACTCCTCCTAAAGTCTCAAATCTCTCACAGTCTCAATCGCGGGAACGGGAAAGAAAATCTCTCCTCTCTCCATCCGCTACCTTTTTGCTTTTAATTCGCTGGGTCGTCTTCATTACCCTAGTATGTTTTACTTCCGATCATCACACATCCTCAGAAGTCTACTACGGGTCTCTACAAAAAATCGGTCTCTCCTCTCTCTCCTCTCGGTGGCGGGGGGTCCAAGAACCTCAAAATCAAATCACAAAAAAAAGTAAGGGGGCGAAGGGAACATCGGGGCAAGACTCCCCTCGGACGGGGGCCTCAATGAGACTCTCGAAAACCGATCATCGGGAACGTACTCTGCTCTCGGACCTCCAAAAAACATCGAAATACGAAAAAACAAAAGAAAGGCTCGGGTCTCGTCTCTGTCTCTAAGGATGTATACAAAGAATACCCGCGGCATGCACGCGCATAGCGACAAGTTCACCCCTTTTCCTATGACCCATACACACACACCCACGCGCAGGGAGTCGACGCTCGCGCTCGATTTTGGTACGCATCACACACGGACACACACACACACACCCGCGCGCACACACACAAGCACACACGGGTGACGAGGAAATGGTGTGTTTTGAATGTTTTCTTTTTTTTTTTGTGGTCGTTTGGGTGAAAAATTTTTTGTTTGTGATTTTACAGTCGGCCATCTGACGTCCGTACCAGTCGCCTAAAGTTGACAAATGGGCAAGGTGACGGGTGATAGTAGGCCCTGCAGAGTGAAACTGAAATCGACATACAAAAATTCTTGTGGGTTATGACAGGACGAAAAGAGCAAGACAAAGAAATAGCAACGGTGCGAACACCACCCACACAACAACACGGGGACACACACCCACACACACACACAGAGGCAAAAACAGACAGCCAGCCCGGCAGACAACAGGACAGACATGATCCCATTTTATTTTTCGTTGGTGAATCAAAAGGAATTGTGTGGAAACAACCGACTTTGAATGAATCGGGGTTTGTGAGAAATTATTACGGAGAGTTCGCGAACCGGGGGGCAGAGGGGTGAATAACACTGTGTGCGTACCGCGAAGCAGTGCGGTGAATGTAAATTGACTGTTACAAAGGCTTGGACACTCATAGGTAATATTAGAAGACAGAGTGAAATAGCCTGGCATGCAAGGGGGAAGGAGGAAAGAAGGGGGGGGCCCAACCCGGCCCCGCCGTAGCCAATAGGAAGAACGAGTATTGTAGTGCGGTCTCGGTTAGTGATATACGGGTGATTGTTCATGTAAAATAAACGATTTCATATTGGTGTTAAGGAAACAATCTACTTATGACGTTGGTCGCGGGGTGGAGCTACTGAAGAGGGGTAAGTACAGATGAAAGGGTAAAAAGGGGTCTTCGAGGAGGATACGAAGTGTTAAGTTAAGGTCGGAGGATTAAGACTACTTCTTGTGATAATTCTCAGCTGGGAAGCAGTGCGGAACGTGAATCCTGCGAGTGGTGTAAATCCGACTAAGGGAGGGAAGGGGCCATATCATGCCACGAAGAATTGGAACACCTGAACAGTTTTGTCGCTTGTGTAAGATGGGCAGCGGTTGTTGATAGACGCACATACTGTTCTACAAACTTAATAGACATCTAAGGTGTAACTTTTATGTGCAGTTTAGGAGTAAGTATTGGAGTGGCAGAAACTAGACCGCAGGACGGCGCAAACGGTGAAGAAATCAGATGGATGATGATAACGTTGCGGTCTGAATTGAGCATGGGGGAGCATAAATCCGAGCCGGGTGAGGAAAGGGAGCTGGTTAGCACTTGTAGTGAATCGCATTTGATGGAAATAGAGCAAAGAGGATGCTATGGTCAACTGAGGTGTCCCACGGAAGCCAACCATGTGTAGAAGAGGTGATGGTGTAAGCTCGACAAACTGTGGTGACAGTGCGAGAATTCTACTTGTGCCTAGATAGGTGTGATAGATCTTGCGTATGTAAAAAATGACACTAGATTAACTAGCCTGAACAGACTTTACCCATATCGATTCTTGAAAAATAACGACTTGCAACTGCTGGGATACACAAGCATCTAAAAATTGTTACTCGAGTCTCTTTTACGTAGGGTTAAACACATCCAAAATAAATAGGCCCTGAGGGGCGTCGAACCTACTATCACTTAGCCCGCGATCTGTGACCATAACACTGTACCACGTTGGCGCCTGGTAGATATCAGGGCTTTGTCCGCACAAGCGATATCAAGCGTGATCCTATCACCCTTCCTTTACATTGTTCAGGACCAGGGATCTCGTCAGATAAGATTGAGAAAGTTTTAACTCGATTATCTTCAGTTATTAGTGAATCTTATTCAAGAATGCGCTGCACTTGAAAAAAAGCATATCAGATTGCAGAAGGTATTGCCGTGGGGTGACAATGTTTTATCCCCCCTTGTATTAAACTACAATTTCTGGCTGGCCAAGTGTTTCTGCCTCTCCGTCCTCTTTTTATCTCCCTTCCCCCGCTTTGCCGCGGCCCGTTCTCGCTGCTCCCCGCCGCGGTCCATGGTCTCTCGCGTCCTTCCCTTCTTTTCTGCCTGTCCCACCGCGCCGGACGGCAGAAGGCAGCACGCCTGCGCGCCCTCAGCGCGGGTCTACGGCTCGCCTCTCCTATTCCTCGCTCGGACCACCCCCGCTGGACATGCCCCAGCCAGGGTGCCCGAGAGAACAAAGGAGGGACCCGCGCGGCGGGGGCCTCCGCCTCACTCAGCACGCCGCGCCGGCGCGGTGGCGCGCCGGCCGTCGCGCTTCTGCAGCCTCGGCCGCCCTAGTCTTGTTCGCTCTCTGTTTCTCCGAGTCCCTCTATCCTCACTCGCTGGGCGCTCCATGTGCTGGTTACTTATCGCATCTGTGTCCGCTCTTCCTCGCCTCGGTGGCGGGGCCGACCCTCGCGCACCCGCCGACCGCCGGCCCACTCCGTCTCTGGGGGGGCCGCGGGGGCGGGGGACAGGGGGGCGGGCGAGGGGGGGGCGCATCAGGAGTCACATACGGGGGGGTGGTCAGAGTTGGGCGGTGTGGGGGGGGGTGGGTGGTGTGGGGGTGGGTGTGGGGTGGTGGGTGGGGGAGGTTTGTGGGGTGGTGTGTGGTGTTTTGTTTGGTTGTTGGGTGGGGGTGTGGGGTTGTTTTTGTGGTTGCGACATTAGAGGGGTGTTATGAGACGCGACCAGCGTCTGTGCTGGCGGGGGCATTTCGGGGGGGGGGGGGGGGGCGGGGTAGGGGGAGGGGGATGTTGTTGGGGTGTTGTGGTTGATGTGTGGGTTTTTGGTTGAGTTGATGTTTGTTGTAGATGCTAAGATGAGTGCTGACACCAAATCGCTGCCCGCCAGTTCAAAGGCGCTCGACGCCCATGTTGAGTCGCGAACTGCAAAAAAAACAAAAACGACAGCTCAGCCCCAAGTGTCCGAGTGCCCTTCTTACATTCTGTGTGAAACGTGTGACGTTGGGGGGGCCGAAAAAAGGGAAGAGACGGCCAAAATCACCCCGATCCAGCTGGCCGCATTCTCTAACATATGCTTATCGGGCTGAGTCGACGCAAGCGTTAATCATCGCAAAGAACAGAAAAATTTCCTTCACTTCACTTATTCTCCATAAGACGCTATGGATACCACTGTAAGCATTGATCATTCTCAATAATTACAATGAGGTATGTCCACGGGGGGGAATATTTAATTAAACATCATGCTCCTGTAGTTAACATACTGGGGCTACAAGCTACCTTATGAAAAGCGGCATTTGGAGATCAACCGGCATTTTTTTTTTTTTCGTTTTTGTTTGCTTGCTGTGTTTTTAACAACTATCCTTAATAACATTTACTAGCACTATTATTTGGTCTTGGTTAGGATGATTTCGTTTACCATGTGAGTACCGCACCACCCCACCCAGGCCTAAGGCCGAACCACACCGCACAACACACACACACCACACCACACCACACACACCAGATATATATTAACCGTGCATCATCCTGGATACCGCATATGAACATACCTACACATTTTTCAGAAAGAATCGGCCAATTACTCTGGGATATTCCATAAAAAAAAGCCGGTTATTGGGCCAACTAAGCTCTTCTATCAGTAACGGAATGTTAACGGTAAAATAAAACAGCAAGACATCCTTCGAGTGACCCATGGGCCAAACACAAGTTCTCCCATAAATTTTTCAGTAAAGGGAAGCCAACTGCTTTCTGAGATAGTCCTTTACAAAAAAAAACCGTAGGGCCATTCTAGCCTTGGGTAACGGCTATAACGTTAAAATAACACATCGGGACATCCGTCCCATAATGACATTGCCTACAAATTTTCAGTATATCGCCAGTATTTCTCTCTGAGATATTCCTAATAAGCTAAACAACCCGTGTTTAATACGTGTGTCGCCGCGTGGAATTTATAGCCCGCTGGTAACGGGCTATACGGTAATTAAAGGTTTCCCACGTTCGCGCGTGGTCATCAGTCAGCCTGTTACCCAAATAGTGTAACATGCCTACAAGATTTTCAAGAAAAGATCGCGCCTGAAGTACTTTCTGTGAATAGTTCCCCATAACAAAAAAAGAAAGACTCGTGTTCGTGGGAACCAGTTCATATGCCGTGTAGCTGAACGTGGCTAATGAACGGGTTAAACTAAAAGCATCGGGCAGTATCCGATAAATCCCCTAATGACACCTACCTAGCACAATTGGCTTCAGAAAATGATGATCGTGTCCCAAGTAGTAAGTTGCCGTTTGTCATAAGGAGCGGAAAAAATGTCAGATCGCAGCTTGTTTGGACTAAACGGGCACGGACAACAGACACACACACCAGCCAAAGTACCCAGTCATTTCTGTCTTGACCAACCCTTTGTAAGTTACATCCCTTTTGCTATAAAGACCTGGATGTCATCCCAGAGAGGACAAGTATGAGCTGAGTATCTCAGTGGTGTGTGATCTTCGTTTCCCGGCCTCAAATCGTAATGTAACATTTAAGAGGGCAAAGGTTAA
This sequence comes from Conus betulinus, assembly GCA_016801955.1. NCBI lineage: Eukaryota > Metazoa > Mollusca > Gastropoda > Neogastropoda > Conidae > Conus > Conus betulinus. The sequence goes on along the minus strand of JADBJO010022424.1, from coordinate 13,173 downwards.
ACGTGGATACAATGGATGTTTGAACTCCGCGTAAGAACATGGTGGCCCCGTGCTTACCGAAAGTACAGTAAAAGGTTACTGCGGCTAGATGTCAAGATCAGTCTTTACAACAATGGCGCAAAAACGAGTTGTTATCGCCCCCAACCACATCGCATTCAGCCGTACACGGCTGGATTTAGAAAACGGTGGTGCAATCACAAATCAGCTGCTCCTCTTTTAGGCCCCTAGTATGGTGTACCACGAACAACTTGACACAGGAAATCAAACACTCTAATAAAAATCCGATTATTTCATTCTATTTAAAGACTAAGAGAGTGAAAGAAAAGGTGTATGTCCAGAAAAACAGTAGTGCGAAGTCGAATTAAATGAAGTAGACAGAGAGAATATTAAGCACAGATTATTTGCGTGGACCGGAACTGTCAAATTTGCCTTCGGGATGGGCAATTCTTTCAGTTCTATGGGTCAGAAGCCCCTCATGCCGTGGGCTGTCTGTCGTGCCTATCTCATCTAGGGTCTCTGGTGTGTGTGGCCGTACGTGTGTAGCGCATGGCATGCATGGCGAATGCGCGCGCGCCGCGCGTACGCGCGCGCAAGCGCGCGCGTGTGTGTTGTTGTTGTGATTTTCATTCCCATTTTACATTTGAGCGTATCGTTGAACTTATTTGCAAATTAGTATTTTTCAGATTTTTTTAGTTATTCATTTATCTAATCACATGACCTATTCAAATATAATTATAGGTCAGCTGGTATGTATTTATGTAATGTAATGTAATGGTACGGCATGCATATGCATGTATGTATGTATGTATGTCTTGTAGCATGCATGTAGTATATAGGTACTGCATGCATTGCATTCATGTAGTATACATCATGCAACGCATGGGTACATGTATGTCGTGTATGCATGCATGCATGCATTGCATGTATGTATGTAGATGGTATGTATGTATGAAAGGCCGAAGCGCCCCCTGACTATTCGAAACTTTCTAGCTCTACGACCATCGAAACTCGGTTTGGTGGCGTTGTCGGGATTTCAAACTAGGACACATTACAACCAAACATGTATGAGACAAATTTCAAAATTTATGCCGGATTTGCACAAACAAAGTGGCTAATGAGTAGGCAGGCATTTCAAAAGAGTAGGACTTACTGTTAGGACTGCCATAACCAATGCTAAAACTTTTCCGCAACATATACGTGAGCCTGATTTATGACACGAAGTGTGTTTGATAAGGCCGCGGAATCATCATGAGCCATCATAAACTGGAGTGGGTCTTTCAAATGTGCTTTCAAATAGTTAGACATTATAAAGCTTAAAAAAAGCACGGCCATAACCAAATGTAAACAACTCGCAAAATACTTGAAAGAAGCATGTCTGTCATGAGATTGGTGTCTGGGCGTGTTTGGTCAAGGGCGGAATCACACTCATCAGGAGCCAGCCTTGAAACTGCAAGATGTTGACTTTCAACATTGTGCTTTAACATAGTTTTAGACATATAAAGCTTAACTAAAGCACTGAACAAACAAAGAATTGGAACCAGCACGAAGGAGAGAGAAGAAGGACGTGGGGGACAGAGAGAGAAAGAGTAAGAGAGAGAGGGAGAGATGGAGAGAGAGGGAGAGAGATGGAGAGAGGAAAGGAGGGGGGAAGGAGAGGGGGAGGGTGCGATAGATAGGGGAAGAGAGGAGGAGAGAGAGAGAGAGAGAGGACCGGGAGAGAGAGGAGAGAGAGGATATGTGAAAGATAACTTTTATCGCTGCGCCTGCAATCTGGACTACTGTGCATTGTTGTTGATTTGACAGTTGATGCATTAAAGTAAATGAGATGTATGATTATGTAGTATGTATGTATGTATGTATGTATGTATGTATGTATCTATCTATCTATCTATCTATCTATTTTTTTTTTAATGAACAATGACTTAACTTGACTGTAAAAGATTCGATCTTTCACATAGTTTCGTTTCAGAATACTTCTGTCGTTTTGGAGAAGTCTCGAGGACAAACAGACGGAGGATGATGAAAACCTCAACTTCTTCGTTGACATTAAAATAGGCCTGTTCTGTTCTCGGGTTTAGGTAACGGGAAGGAAGGAAGGGGGAATTATGGGAGATAAAACGCCAGGCTTTCCAGTGCAAATACACTTGACTGTTCTTATTTGTGGGTCAAGCAAAATAGAGCTACAGACTCAAGTATTTGACTAAAAGCGCACGCCGGGATAACGACGGGATATCGACTATCTCCACTAAAGACGCACCATTTCACACTCAATTTGCTTTGGCATTTTTGTACCTTCTGATTGAACTCTTAGGTTGATAGATGGAGCAAAATCGCGTTGAACATGCCCCATTACCGGCATCTGTCCCATGAATACGACAGGGTCACTCCCGCTGAATGCAAACTCTAAGGCAGATGATCTCCCATGCGGATTTCCGAACATCGTCTTGCTGTGTGACCCCCTTTGGTTCCAAGTTAGGGACTTTTGACAGTTTAGTATTTAAACGTGTTTCAAAAAAAGTTCACTATCTTGCCATTGTGTCTACACGGAAGCAGACTGGCACACATGCAAAAAGACACGTTATGCAAACAAAAAAGCTTTTATCCGTCAACTGATTTTATCCGTCAGAACAAAAGGAAACATAGACGACTCTCAACATCATGCATCGCATGTGTGTGTGTGTGTGTGTGTGTTGTGTGTAAAAGGTCTGGTCCATCATTTATACAAAATCGTCGTGCCACCCATGCGCAGAGGATGCATTTCTTCGCGCAGCCCGATGAATAATGGCGATGATTTGTAGTTCTTGATTTCCGTCCAGAAGCATTCTATAGCTAGCATTTCAGGATCTGTCCGGCAAGAAGCAATATTTAGCAATGGACAGGTGAGTGTACATGAGTACACCTGCATGTTGAAATTGATTGCCCTTGTGCCCATGTATGGTACAGAGAAAGAATGCTGATGAAATTACGTGACCTCAAAGTCTAGTATAGAGATTCGGGTGGGCCAAACGTGAGTCCACGTGGAACAAATGCCTTTACGAGTCAGGAAACGCCCCTGGGACTTAGTTGAATGAATCACGGGGAGAACGCTGTATTGTCCGGCAGTTGAATGAAACACGGGGAGAACGCTGTGTTTGTCCGGCAAGTTGAATGAAACACACGGGGAGAAACACTGTATTGTCCACAGTTGAATGAACACACGGGAGAACGTTGTATTGTCCGACAGTTGAATGAAACACGGGGAGAACACTGTATTGTCCGGCAGTTGAATGAAACATGGAGAGAACGCTGTATTGTCCGGCAGTTGAATGAAACACAGGGAGAACACTGTATTGTCAAATAGTTGAATGAACACGGGAGAGAACGCTGTATTGTCCAGCAGTTGAATGAAACACGTAGAGAACACTAACATTGTCCGGCAGCTCAATGAAAACACGTAGAGAAAACACTATATTGTCGGACAGTTGAATGAAACACGGGGAGAACGTTGTATTGTCCGGCAGTTGAATGAAACATGGGGGAGAACACTATATTGGTCCGACAGTTGAATGAAACACGGATAGAACGCTGTATTGTCCGGCAGGTTGAATGAAACACGGAGAGAACACTCTATTGTCCGGAGACACTGTATTGTCCGGCAGTTGAATGAACACACGTAGAGAACACTGTATTGTCCGGCAGTTGAATGAAAACACGTAGAGAACACTGTATTGTCCGGCAGTTGAATGAAACACGGTTAGAACGCTGTATTGTCCGACAGTTTAAATGAAACACAGGGAGAACACTGTATTGTCCGGCAGTTGAATGAAAACACAGGCAGAAACACTATATTGTCCGGCAGTTGAATGAAACACGGGGAGGGACACTGTATTGTCCGGCAGTTGAATGAAACACGGATAGAACTCTGTATTGTCCGGCAGTTTAATGAAACACGGAGAACACTGTAACACAGTCTATGAAACCCCGGGAGAACTTGTTGTATGTCCTGCAAATGAACACGGGGAGAACGCTGTAATTGTCCGAAGGCAGTTGAATGAAACACGTAGAGAACGACTGTATTGTCCGGCAGTTGAATGAAACACGTAGAGAAACACATTCTACAGTATTGTCCGGTAGTTGAAAGAAACACGTAGAGAACCACTGTATTGTCCGGCAGTTGAATGAAACACGGGGAGAACGATGTATGTGTCCGGCAGTTGAATGAAAACACGTAGAGAATACTGTATTGTCCGGCAGTTGAATGAAACACGTAGAGAACACTGTATTGTCCGGCAGTTGAATGAAACACGGATAGAACACTGTATTGTCCAGCAGTTTGAATGAAAACACAGAGAGAACACTGTAGTTTATCAAGAGAATACTGTATTGTTTTGCAGTCGAATGAAAACATGGAGAGAACGCTGTATTGTCCGACAGTTGAATGAAACACGAAGAGAAACGCTGTATTGTCCGGAGAATAGACTGTATTGTCCTGCAGTCGAATGATACACGGAGAGAACACTGTATTGTCCTCCAGTTGAATGATACACGGAGAGAACACTGTATTGTCCTGCAGTTGAATGAATACACGGAGAGAATACTGTATTGTCCTGCAGTTGAATGATACACGAGAGAATACTGTATTGTCCTGCAGTTGAATGATACACGGAGGAGAACACGTATTGTCCCCCAGTTTGAATGATACACGGAGAGAATACTGTATTGTCCTGCAGTTGAATGATACACGGAGAGAACACTGTATTGTCCTGCAGTGAGTAAGACACGTGGAGAACACTGTATTGTCCGGAGAATACTGTATTGTCCGGCAGTTGAATGAAACACGTAGAGAACACTATATTGTCCGGCAGCTCAATGAAACACGTAGAGAACACTATTTTGTCCGGCAGTTTGAATGAAACACAGGCAGAACACTGTATTGTCCGGCAGTTGAATGAAACACAGGGCAGGACACTGTATTGTCCGGCAGTTCAATGAAACACGGGGAGAACACTGTATTGTCCGGTCATTCAATGAACCACGGGAGAATACACGTATTTCCCGGCAGTTTGAGAAACACGTCGAGACACGTATGGTCAGTAACAGTTGAATCGAGACAGGTTATAGCGTGCGTTAAAAGGCAGTAGTAATGAGAATCGTCGATAGAATACATTATGGTGAACACCCACCACAACACACACACACACACACACACACACACACACACACGAGCGTGGCGCGCGCGCGCGCACGCAGCGAGGGCACGCATGCACGCACGCACCGCACACACACACACATACAACACACACAACAGTGCGCGTGTGTCGTATCCGTGCGCGGGCGCCCAGAGCGAGAGAGAGATAGCAGAGAGAGAGGAGAGAGAGAGGAGAGAGAGAGAGAGGAGAGAGATGAGGGAACGGGCGGATAGACCGATTTGATTAAAGTGGGCTCGTTCAGCCTCATGCTTTCCCGCTCTCTGCAATGTGTATGTGTCCAAACACACACACACACCACACACACACCACCACACACACACACACACACACCGCACGCACGCACGGCGCACGGACACCACCAGCCCACAACACACAACACTACCACACACACACACAAGCACCCACACACACACCACACTCCACTCCACACGACCCACACACCACCCACACACACACACACACCACACAACACATCACACGACACCACATAACACTGCACACCCACACACAAAGGGACACACCCACACCACATCCCACACACACCACGGACACAACACCCAGACACAGGGACACAACACAATTGCAATTGCAATTACAAGTGATTCTGACGATTCGCTTGCCTCTTTAGTGAGGTGGCATGAACGAAGGTTCCTTATGTCCTACAAAGACCGAAATGGCTACAAAGGACAAGGAACACCCACACGGTTGACAATGTGTATTCAGTTTTCTTACAGAATTCTGACCGGGGGGCTGTTAAGTTGGTGGACACGTAAGAGAATAAAAACACTGTTTTTGCCGATGTACTCATGAGGTTACACTCTCACCCACCCTCCCGGGTTTTTGTTTTTTGTGTTTTATTTTTAAATACATGGAACATTTCTTTTTTTCACCGATTCCATGTGAGACGCTATCTTGCCATGAACATGGCCTAATTGGTTGTTTGGGATTTCATAACATTCGACATGGTGAAACAGCTTAGTGAAACGAAAACATTTCACACAGTGTGGGATTAATTACTGGGAACATTCAAAACACGAACAAGCTTGGTCGATTCAGGGGGAAAAAAAACGTGCACGAAATGGAGGAGAAAGCGCAATTTACTCAAAAAAGTAAATGTTCAAGTGAGGACACTAGATATAATTTTTAAAGTTATCGTAAACAATAATTTGTGTGAATTTCAAAATCTAGATATGTGTCTTGAAACAACTCCCACTTTTAAAGCAGCATGGTAATTTGGTAGTATAATTATGAAAATAACGCTAGGTATTTGGGTGAGCTCTTATGGGTTTGGTGTTTGGTGTTTTTGGTTTGTAACATGTCATGACCATGTGAACTTGATTGTTGAACGGGGGGAAACGGTGGAACAAGACCACAGCTCTCTGGCCGGGGGAATAGGATAGAGGAATGGGGAGGTGGGGATCGGCAGTGGTGGTTGTGTTTTTGGGCTGGTAAACCCGAAACACTGTCAATTGATATGAGAACGGGTGCCATTTCGTAGGGGACATGTTGATGGTGTAGGGCTATCGATCTGGCAACCATTGCATTGCTGATCAATAGGTCCTGTAAGACGGTGATGTTTTTGGTTTTCGTCCCCCGGAATTAGCTGGGTGCGTGTGGGTGTCGCCGCGCCTAGTGACCAGAGGGGACCATCACGAATGGGGTGTTTGCGCGCTCTCGGAGGGCAAAAACAAACACCTGGATGCCCGCAAATCTAATATAACACGCCTGTCGCGCCTCTTTTGGTCATATCCACCACCAAAATAAATTTTCTCCCTTTCGTATGATACGCAGACTTCTTTATGTTCACACCCCACCCACACCCCCCCACACAGAGCCCACAAGCCAAATACCTAGCACACACCACAGAACTCACGGAAGGGAAAAGGCACGTCTGACACACACACGACACACAGCACTTAACACACTCGCCAGGCGTGCTACACACCGTGTAACCGGCCACCGCAGCATACAAAAGAACAACGACAAACAGCACACACAAACACACAAGGCCTAGCTGAACTTACACGAACAAAAGCACATCACACAGTTACAAACACTAAATACTAGGAGAAGTTGGTTAGAGGGAAAAGAGTAGACACTGACGAACACAAGCGAAAACGGTGACACAATGGGGAAAGGGGGGGGGGGGGGGGGGGGGGAAGGAGGGGGGGCGGGGGGGGGGGGGGGGGGGGGGGGGGGGGTGGGAGGGGAAATGAAGAAGAAGGGAAGACCCACAAAAACAGGTTACACGAAGCGAGGGGGGGGCACACACTGCGGGTCGACGACACGGGGGAAAGGGGAAGCAATCAGACCAAGGGAGACAAAAGCAAAGGCGGAGAAGCGACCATTCGAATATATCATCACAAGGGAGTTGTTGGTGGTCGTAGCACGGAAAATACACAATCACGGGGTTTGTAAGGTCGCCAACAAAAAATCGAATTATGAGGCTCGGTGTGTGCGGGGCGGGGTGCGCGGGCGCAACGATGTACTGAGGGCGGCCGTCTGTGTTGCTAGGGAATAGCTTAGTGGTGTCGGTCATGGCGGGGGTGTAAACAGATTCGGAGATAACCGGGTGAGGGAGGGGATAACAGTATCTGAAATGCGATGGGAAATTGGTCGAGGTTGGGGCTGTTGGGTCTTGAAACATTAAACGATTATGGGACTCAAATGGTAAATATGGGTGGGATATGTTCTTTGCATGTGGGCTAAGGCAATTCAAAAAAAGACGTGTTTATAAAGGAACAAAGTGGGTAAAAGTAAGATCCCTCATTAAATATCTATAATATGGATATCATTTTAAACACCAAAAATGTCAAAACACTAGGAGTGCCCAAAAGAGAGGAACGACTAAAAATTACGAACCTAGGTCGCAAGGGGAATAGATCCACTACCCATATCTGTGGAGGTCATAGTCTGAGTGGGGGCAAAAATTAAATTATGGATTCACTAAAAAGGACGATAATAGAGAGATTGGTCAGACTAGAGTTGCCATCAAGCCAGGGAATATGATTGGGTGTAAGAACACCAACAAAATTAAGGAAGCAACAAAAAAATCCTCGCCAGGGCGTGAAGTGTGCCAGACATGTGACCGCAATAGAAACAAATAGTCGGGGTTGATTACAAGTCAAGAAAGGAGGGGTGGAAATTAAAACAGTGCATATCAAAAGACAAAATTTGTGGCTGTGTAGCATGTTCGCGGGCCCGGCAAAGGGCATAACCGTGACCGTCAGGCTAACAGAAACAAATGAGCAAGGCGAAACAACAAGGTATGGGCACGATAATGGGGTTTGCGCGCTGTTCGCGTGGTCGCAGGAAAGGAAAAAAAAGGGGGAAGCAGGGAAACGTTTGGCAACAAGAAGAGAAGATCGGGTCAAGAGGGGTGATAGAGAAGTGTCACGCGACCAAACAACAAAAGGCGCTGACGGGTAAGCGTAGCTGGGTTCATTGAGACAGGGCATTGGGTTGGTTTTGAGACAAGGCCTACTGGGGATGTATGAAAACAAAACACAATCCGTGGAAAATAAATGCCAGTTGATGTGTTGTCGGTGTGCGTTGGGGGCAGGGGGTTTTTAAATGCCATAATCTCGGTGGGGAAGTGGGGAGGGGAAGGGGGAAGGGATGAAAAAAAAGAGGTAAAATTTAAATGTTCATAAGGTGGCGGACAAGTAAGCGTCACTAGTCGATGGGTGGTAATGGAAAGGTAATAATCGCCAATTTGACGGAGTGGGGTATTTTTTTTTTAAATACAGTATCAACGGTTAAGGAGTTTAGTTTGAGGCGTGGGCGTGGTGATGGGAAACATAACAGGGACGATACAACCTGAAGATGGATGGCGTGGGGGAAAAGGGGGGCGAACATGATGACGGGGCATGCGGAAAGTGGGCGTGTTAGCTTCAGAGGGTCGTGCGGCGAAGGGGAGCTTGGGTAGGAGGGGGTATACGGAGAGTAAAGACAAGGGGCTAACGAAACGTAGGAAGATAGGCCTTTGATGTTGATGTATAACTGGTCGAGAGTAATAGTTGACGTTGGAAATGGGGTACGTTGTCGGGCACGGGAAGGGGCCTTGGGCAAAGGATGGTGGTCACCACCAAAAAAATCCCAGGTCTGCATCTAGTAGACTATAGGGCAAAGTGAAAGGGAATTGTACGAAGAAAAAAAGCTACTACGGGTCAGCAATAATGGGCCAAGTGTAAACTGTGGGAAAACTGTGTTGGGGTACAGTTGTGAACCAAAGGAATGAAAGGAAAACAGAAGGTAAATGACTTCTGAAACGTTGTCAAAAGAATAGGAAATGATCAAAGCGGAGTGATGCCAGAGTGCCCGCAATTGAATCGTGCGGCAAAGAAGAAACTAAAAACAAAACAAACCGAACAACCAAGGAGAGTAAACGTCTGCACTGGGGGTATTAATTTGGAATTGAGAAAAAAAACCCGATCCAATTGGGTCGATGAATCTGCGTTTACAATATAGTGTGAACACAAGCGGGTGTAATTAATAAATACAAAGTAGTAAATGAACTGGATACAGAATAAAATCACACAGTGGATCTGCCAAGAGGACAAACAAGCAATGATTGGTGCAGCGCGGTGCAGCAATGAGGATATGCAGAGTCGGGGTTTCAGGGGTAAATATGATAATCGGTAACTTGATGGGGGCATATGGGGTACGGGGAAAATCTTACAAGGGTGGACGAGGCGCAGGAGGCTCGGATCAGGAAAAGGAAAGGTGAAAGAATAGGGCTGGAAGAGAATGAACTAAAGCCAGGGCCGTGTGGGCTAGTGGTGTGTGGTAAGTCTTTCTTTTCACTTCAAGAAGACAGGTCCAGGGAAAATGACACACTTGGGAGGAAGTGAGCAACTTTGTGGTGCAAAAACACCTCCCAGTGAAATCTACCCAATGAAAGACGCCTATTGCCTCTGCCAGGTAAAACCGTTCTCCACTACCAAAATCTTTCTGAGAGTTTTGATCAGATGCGCAGAAGCCGTTTGTCTATTCCAGGTCAGTTTTTTAAAAGAAAGGACGAAAATAGGTCTGCTCACTAACTGTAATATAAAATTACAGCGAAGGGAAATTGGGTATGTGAAACACGAGGTGTGTGTGGTCTCAAACTGAATAGGATTGTATGAGGGGAAATGACATAGTTAACGGTAGGGGTTATCGTGAGTGAGTCACGAGGAGGGTGAGGTGAGGAGTATGGAGGTTGAATTGGGTCAAGAAGGGGGTGGTAAGTGGGCAGTGTCAAATGAGAGTGAAAAATATCTACATGGGTACAGGGAGGTGAAGGATGAGTTGAGGGGGGTTGGTGATGAAACGATGGAGATTGTGTGTATTTTTAAGGGGTTGAGAGGGAGCTTTCGGAACAAATGGGGCGTTAGACAGGCATTACTTGGGAAACAGGACCCACAACGCGGTGCGCTACACGTGTTGGAGTTGGGATCCGGCGAAATCTCTGCCACTAATAAGAAGAGGGGGTTTACTGTGAGGTGAACAGAGATGAAATGGGAAGAACAGCACATTACACATGGAAAAGATTTCGCTCCAGTCCCGGGCCAGGCCGACACAAGCGAGCTACGGCGCGGCGGGGCGGGGCCCCGCGACTAGCAACGACATGCGAGAGTTGGGACTGGACGATCGAGTTGATACTTATATCAGTTACTTGACGAATAAAGACAGAGTTCTAAAGTGACAGGATACAGAATAAGTCACCAAGAGACGGGATATTCTCTGGATGAAAGCAAGGGTGATGTGATTGGGGTCTGAAAGGACCAAAAATGGTTGGGATGGTGTAACCACAGCGAACGGGGCAATAGAGAAAGAAGCAGGAGGAAAGGAGGGTTTGGGAGGATGGGGGAGAGGGATGGGAAAGGGGGTATGGAGGGGAGAGAAAGGATGGGGGGAAAAAGGGGGGGGGGGAGAAATAAAGATAGAGGGAAGAATAGGAAACGAAGGAAATATGAGACCAGCAACAACTAAATAACCAAAACACCGGCCCCGAGACGCAAACCCAAACAAAACTCGCAAGAGCCTAGCAGCTACGTGAATCAGTAGATGAGTAAAGTATACGTAAGTAAACAGTAGAGTAGGCGCAGAAGCAATTGGAGCAATCGAGAACTACGGTAGATCTACGATTGTGATAAGTATAGTGATACTAAATACGAGACTGTAGTACTTACGCAGAAGTCACATCAAACAGCATGATAGCAATGATCGACAACTAACAGTAAGAATTTGTTTTGTTTTGTTGCTTGGAAACGGGCATCGCGCCCGTATTCGAAGCGACCTGGATCAACAAATAACTCCCGGCAAGAGGTGGGGTTTTAAAACCACTCGTTTATGTTTTTTTTTTTTGAAATGTGACGATAAGAGAGATTGGAACTACAGATTCAACAACAACTGGGCTTGTACTGGCACCCCTCCTTTGCCTACTTGGCACAAGTCCCTCGTCATAACGTCACCAGACAAGCCGTGCTACGCTCCCCACATGGTCTAACTGCGGCCCCCCACCCCCACGGGTATCCCAGCGCTGTGGAACAGAAAATAAGGGGGAAAAAAAAGATGGGGGGACGATATGAAATGTCGGTTGCCGGAATCGACGAGGCGAGGGGTAGGGAAGACGGGGGGGGGGGGGGGGGGGGCGGTGTTGAGTGGGAAGAAAAGGAGCAGTGTGGGTGTCTTATAAGAAAGGAAAGAAAAATAGAAGAGGAGAAAAGGGGGGAGAAATGAGGAAATGGTGGGAAAACTGGATATAAGATATATAAGAGAGAGATATTGTTAGATGGAATAGAAGAAGAAACACAGATGCAAAAAGGATAACGTATTTTGAACCAAAAAACTACAGAAAACTTATATTCAAGAGCAGAATAAGGCCTACATATTGCATTTTGAGTGTCTACGCAGAAATTCTCACACATGATACACAAAAAGCCCCTTGTTGTGATGTATTAGATGGAAGATAGGGGGTGCGGCACTGCAAGTGGGAGATATTAGCCTACGAAGAAAGTAGGGGCTGGGGAGTGGTCGAATGTGGGAAAAAGAAGGAATTGGGGGGGGAATACAAAAAAACCACAACGTTCAAGAAGGACGGAGACAACAGGCGGGGGAACAACAGAGAAAAAGTGGGAAATGGGCATGGCAGAAAAGAATCAAGGGCGCAAGCACAACGGGAGGGGGGGGGACAAAACAATGAAGGTGGCATGAGAAGAAGTGGACAGGTGGCCTAGGATGAGGGAAAAACGAACAAAAGGGCCGGAGTGAGGGGGGGGGGAAAGAAAAGAGAGAGCCCAAGAAAAAGGGAGGGGTGGCAATTTCCGGGCGAAGTTAATGCCTTGAGGTCTTCAAAAAAAAACAAAACAAACACAAAAACAAAAATGCCAACCCGAAGAGCACAAAAGAACTCATGAAAAGAGAAAACACAATTCATGAATGATGGGTGAAAAGGTAAAGGAACAATAAGAAATGATACAACGAAGTGCCAAGTGCGGAGTCTGCAAGCGGCCCTTGGAATAGATTAGCAAGGTAAAAAATGAGAAAAGTTAAAAGGCACAAAGGGAGGGATAAGAGACAAACAATTTCACCCCACACTTATACTGAGGAGCTGGGTGTGCAATGAACTGAAGATTGGGAGATAACAAACTTGCTCTGCGGCTCGTAGATTGTAGAAATAGTTGGGCGTGACCTCACAGGAATGTCGATATTGGACGCGTCAAAGCTTCTTTTCTGACCGAAATATCCTGTACTGCACCAGAGTTATATGTAGGGAGATTCCTCAACAAATTGGAGAATCTCCCCCTTTCTGACTACGAGATTGAGGAAGGTTTGATGGGAGTAAGCCGTTAATTGGGGTACAAAATTCAACCACTCACACATACGGTGATTTAGCAGAAATTGGAACCACTGTGGGCAAGTGATTGAGGATTTATTTGAAACCACCATAGTTTTCGCGAGAAGAACATCGCAAGCACTGTATGGGTAGGAATTAGGGCTG
>JADBJO010022423.1:0-22500 GCA_016801955.1 Conus betulinus | reverse complement strand
AGCCGACCGCAAAGGGCCATATCAGGGCTGTCACCACGTTTAAAAAGGTAGGTGTGGATCAATAAGAAAGATTTGGAAAGAAAAAAAAAAATGAATAAAGATGAAATTTGGACAATTTATGCGTACGAAATAGGTAAACTCGAGAGTGTGATAGTGACAGAAATTTGTGTGACTTGAATCCCCAGTTAAAAGAGTGGAGTTAAAACTTCGACCGGGGGGATAAGCACAGGGTGAGAAGATGGAGCGAGTACGTTGAACAAACAGAATCCGACATATGAATCGAAGTGGCGCAGAGTTAGCACGCGTATACAATTTAAACGCGCGCGCACGTACACACAGACAGACAGACAGACACAGACACACGCGCACACACACACACACGTGCGCGCGCGCGCACGCGCATGCACGCACGCACGCACACGAACGCACGCACGCGCGCGCACGCACTCTCTCTCTCTCTCTCTCTCTCTCCCTCTCTCTGTCTCTCTCTCTCTGTCTGTCTCTCTGATTGTCTGTGCCTCTGTCTGACTGTCTGTGCCTCTGTCTGTTTGTCTGTCTCTCTTTAGCTGTCGGAACTGGTTTCCGCCACAAAGTATCCCACCCTGACCTCCTGCCCTCCTTTCTGTCTCAGATTCAGAAAACACAAAAAAAGGTGGCCGTGCTTGTTTCTCACTATCTGTCCACCCTGTTAGACTCTGATTTCCGCCAACAAAACCCCCCCCCCCCCCACCACCAACCACCACAACCCCACCTTCCCTGTCTCCTGCCCCTCCCCCCCCAGCTCCCCACCCTTCCACCGCCCCCGCCCTCTCACTTTTCTTCTTCATTGTTGGGGTGGGGGGGGGGTGGGGGGTGGGGGGGGGGGGGTGGTGGTCTGTCAATCTTCTTTGTTACTGTCGTGTGGTTTTCTTGAGCCCGGTAATAACTGTTGTCGGCGATTGCGGTAAAAGAAAACCCGTATTGAGAATCGTGAGTGTTTCGTGGGGCAGCGTCGGCTTGAAATAGGAGTTTGTGGAAATGGCCGAGAGTGAAAAAGAGCGGATTAGCAAGAGGAGAGAGAGAGGAGAGAGAGGAGAGAGAGAGAGAGAGAGAGAGAGAGAGAGGAGTTTCACCAAATCACCGACTCCTACACAAAGTATTTTTTTTTCATCAATGCAGTAAAGCTTAGTCGGGGGGGGGGGGGGGGGGGGGGGAGGGGGGGGGGGGGGGTGTAGCAGAGCGAAGGGGAAAGAGAGGAGTAGGAGGAGGAGGAGGAGAAGAGAGAGAGAGAGAGAGAGAGAGAGAGAGAGAGAGAGAGAGACAGACAGACAGACAGACAGACAGAGATGTGACACTGTAATATTCACATTAGAGAAAACGAATACCATGTTAGAAACAACTGGCACGGTAAAATGTGCATTATATGGACATGCTAAGATGTTGCAGTATCCAGTATTTTTTTGAATTTGCAAACATATTGTTCTAGATTGGAAATAGCGTGTGCGTGCGTGCATGCGTGCGTACGTGTGAGAGAGAGAAGGAGAGAAGGAAAGAGAGAGAGAGAGAGAGAGAGAGAGAGAGAGAGAGAGAGACACTTCTACTCACACACCATATATCCTTTCGTCAGTGCAACTGGGTTTGGGGGGGAGGGGGGGTGAGAAGAGAAGGGAAGAGGAGACCGGCAGAGAGAGAGAGAGAGAGAGAGGAGAGAGAGAGAGAGAGGAGAGAGAGAGAGAGAAGTTAGAGAGAGAGAGAGAGAGAGAGAGAGAGAGAGAGAGAGAGAGAGAGAGAGAGAGAGAGAGATTATCGAGAAACAGAAACGTTCCTTTCCATGGGATGACCAAAACACCAGTTCGTCGCGTCCATTTAACACCTCTCAGATGTACAACGGACAGTGTGACTTTGGAAAAAAAAAAATCTCTATTTTAATTGGCGAATTTAATTTACAACTTCCCCCCCCCCCCACCCCCCCCTCGATCGAATTTCGCCACATTTTTGGGGGCCCAGTTCTTCCCCCCGTAGGAATATTTCATTGTTCTGAAAATTAGGTTTACGAAAATGGGTGTCAAAGCTTGAAGGTCGTGGGTGGCGGTGTGCACTGTCAGAGAGTCACCGTATCCAGGGCACGGCACGATGGAAGGCGGAGCATCATCCCTCTCCTTCCTGCGCACTGCAACCTTCTTCCCTGGCTGAATCAGGTAGGCTAGGCGGTCAGTTTATTTGCTGCGTGGATCGGGGTAACAATGCCGTCGAGACAGGTTGTTTTGCTGATACTTGGTCATCAATCACCAACACGCTCGCACGCTGTTATCATAATTATAATAAATGTCGCCGAGGGAGAGAGAGAGACGGGGGAGGGGGGGGGAGAGAGGGGGGGGACGAGGAGAGAGAGAGAGAGAGAGAGAGGAGAGAGAGAGAGAGAGGAGGAGGGAGGAGGAGGAGGAGGATGATGTGATAATGATGATGAGGGATGGGATGGCAGAAAGAGAAGAGGGAGAGAGAGAGAGAGAGAGGGGGGGTGAGAGATGGGTACGTTGGGGTGGGGAGGGGGGGGGGATAGAGAAGGAAAATCGGGGGTGGGGGGGGGGGGGGGGGGGGAGTGCAGACGAGGAGATGGACAGACCGATGAAACGAAACTACTACACACACACAACACACACACACAAACACACGCACACCACACACCCCTTTCCCGCCCTCTACATCTCCACCACACCCAGCGCGCGCGCGCGCACCACGTCCCCCTTTCCCGCCCCCCCCCCCCCCCCCCCTCCCCATCCACCCCCCCCCCCTCCCAGCATTTCCCCGCGCTTCCCCCCCCCCCCCCCCTCCAAAGTGTTGGGTGGTTGCTGAACTTGTAACACGAGACACGTATCTCTCCCCCCCCCCCCCCCCCCACCCCCCACAAACCGCCGGCAGGGGGATCGTTAACCCGATACGCCGTTGTTGTCAGGGACATTAATAGGTCGAGTCTGGAATTTCTCTTGGGGGGCAGGGAACCAGAGAAACGGAGGTTTGAGTGAGACATTGATTCCCTTCCATCCCGTCATCCCCAGTTGCTACCCGTGAATAGTCATGAATTGAGCAGCTTTCTTTCCGGTTTTGGATGGGCGCGCGTGCGCGTGGCGCGTGTGTGTGTTATGTAGTGTGTGTGTGTGTGTTGTGTGTGTGTGTGTGGGTGTGTGTGTGTGTGTTGTGTTGTTGTTGTTGTTGTTGTTTCTTTTTTCTTCTGCTTTCTTTCCTTCTTTTCGGTTTATGTATCTGTTGTTTTTTTTTCTCTCTCTCTCTCTGTTTGTTTCTTGGGTTTTTTTCTTCCACCTTTTCTTTTATTTTATGAGCAGGAAAACGGTGGCTTGGGATGGGGGTGGGTTAGTAATTCTTTCCTTTCTTACTGTCAATTTTTTTTTTTGTGGTTTTTTTTTTTTATTACTTATTACTTCGTTTTTACTTACCATTCTTCGTGTCATTGGTTTTCGTTTTCTTATTTCACTTCGTTCTTTCCTTTCTACTGTCATTGTTTTTTTTTTTCTATTACTCGTTTTTTCCTTTCTTACCCTCATTGTATTTTTCTCTCTTACTCCGTTCTTTCATTTCTTACCTCATTTTTTTTTCAATCTTCCTTACTTCGTTCTTTCCTTTATACCCTATTTTTTTTTTCAGTCTTCCTTACTTGTTCTTTCCTTTCTCACCCTCATTGTTTTTTTAAAATTTTTTCCCCAATCTTCATTACTTCGTTCTTTCCTTTCTTACCCTCATTTTTTTTCAATCCACCTTACTTCGTTCTTCCTTTCTACCCTCATTTTTTTTTTTCAATCCACCTTACTTCGTTTCTTTTCTTCTATCCTAATTTTTTTTCTCCAATTTTTCTTACTTCGTGCTTTCCTTTCTTACCCTCATTTTTTTTTTTTTTTTTTCCTCAATTTTTTCTTACTTCGTTCTTTCCTTTGTAACTGTCATTGATTTTTTTTTCTTTCTTACTCCGTTCTTTTCCTTTCTACTGTCATTGTTTTTTTTTTCTTTCTTTCTTACTCCGTTCTTTCCTTCTTACTGTCATTGTTTTTGTTTCTTTATTCTTTCCTTTCTTACTGTT
Source organism: Conus betulinus (assembly GCA_016801955.1). Lineage (NCBI taxonomy): Eukaryota > Metazoa > Mollusca > Gastropoda > Neogastropoda > Conidae > Conus > Conus betulinus. The sequence continues at coordinate 18,431 of JADBJO010022423.1, read as the reverse complement.
ATGGTTTTCTTTCTTACTTCATTCTTTCCTTTTTTTTTTTTTTATTTTTTTTTTTTTACTGCCATTGGTTTTTCTTTCTTATTTCATTCTTTCCTTTCTATACTGTTATTGATTTTTCTTTCTTACTTCATTCTTCCTTTCTTACTGTCATTGGTTTTTTCTTTCTTACTTCATTCGTTCCTTTCTTACTGTCATTGGTTTTTATTGTCTTACTTCATTCTTCTTCCATTCTACGGTCATGGGTTTTTCTTTCTTACTTCATTCTTTCCTTCTTACTGTCATTGTTTCCTCTTCCTTCTTTCTTACTGTCACTGTATGTATTTCTGCCATCCTGCCTTTCTTTTTCTCTTCGTTCCTCTCTTCCAGACAGACAGAGAGAGAGGAGAGAATGAGAGAGAGAGGAGAGAGCTGGGGGGAGAGGAGAGAGAGAGGAGCGAGAGACAGCCTTCCGCACTTGGTCCACTCTTGGTATCTTGTTGCATATAGCTGTGAGAATTTAGCAAGTGGCGAGCCTGTGCTCGCGAAAGAGGAAAAGCGGAGAGTGACGAAAGGAGAAAAGCAACCAACAACCAACCAGCCAGCCAGCCAGCCAGCCAGCCAGCCAACCAACCAACCAAACGGGCACTAGACGTATTTACAACAAGAGACTGGCTGTAGCTCTTGGAGCTGTTGAGGGGCGAGCATTCTCATCGTTTTCATGCACTACCAATCACCGGGTGCACTGCTTTTCATGCACCAATCGCAGGGCGGCACTTCACTAATTTTCATGCAACGATCAGAGGCTTTTTTTTTTTTTTTTCTTTTTTTTTTTTTTTAAACGTTCTCGCAGGCGAGAGGGAGGGAGCCCCGAGATACGCTACTAGCGAACTCCCTCCCGCCCTCTGTCCAGCACGCCCGCCGCCCCGAGTGGCCGTAAAACAAACGGCATGCCACCCGCACCAAACTCTGCGAGAATTCACAGCGACTTCCGTCCATGAAACGGTCCCTGATTTTCGTGGGCTCCCGGCGTGTCGTCCTCCACAGACCACTAGAGCCATGTCTTGTCGCGAGCCGCCTTCCCTTTTTCTTTGACAAGCCATGCGGCTGGCCCCTCCCACAGGGTGTGTTAATGGCTGTGAACAGATCTTGGAGCAGTGCAAACAGACCCCTTCTACGTGGAATTGGGTTGCTCATTGCTAAGGGTGGTAGTAAGACACCACCCCACCCCCCCCCCCCCCCCACCCCCCCCCCCTTACTATGGGACTGTTTCGACGAACCTGTCTTGTGTAGTACCTCTCGACCAAGTCTTCCCGCCGGCACTGTTCTCTTTAAAAGGATCGTCAAGGCACGTAAACCCCCCCTCCCCCCACTACCCACGACTAAGGCGACAGCCGTGTGGAGAGGATCGCGGTGGCAGTCGTTATCTGGGGAGTATTACGTTTGGGGTACGAAGCCTTGTTTGGAGATGGGGGGGGGGGGGGGGTATAGGGGTTGTCTCCAGTTCAGTAAACGCTTAATGTAGACAGAAAAGGCACTGAGAGAGAGAGAGAGAGTAGAGGGAGAAGAGAGAGAGAGCGTTCTTAGCTGCTGTCTGCCCTGATCTTTGTTAGGATATGGAGAAAATGAATTGTGGACTATCCATCACCCCCCTTTCTTGGGCGGTTTTCATCTGATTATGCTCGTTAACCTTTTTAACTCTCTCTCTCTCTATCACTCTCTACTCTCGATCGCTCTCTCTCTGTACGACGATTGTCTCGTCGACTTAGCGGTTGGGACCTTGAAGACAAGCCCATGGATCAGTAGTAAGTACTGAGAAACAGACCGCAGATCCCCCTGAAGACCCTCACACCTCTCACCCCAGCCCCACCCCACCCCACTGCGCCCCCGGGGTAACCCCTTCCGTGCATGTTCTCCTCCTGCCTCCCGCTACATGTTCTGTCTACGGGTGGCGGGGGCGTTGCGCCATGCCTGTGCCCTCCTGTTCGCGAGTCACCTCTGACAGCGCCGTGCCGCGTCCACCCCACCCCACCCCCCGCCACCCTTCCCCTCCCTGAGTGATGGAAACTCCGAGCTAGTACTTGAGGCTGAAAAACCAAATCAAAGCAAATTAAGGAAAACCCAACACAAAGAGGAACGAAACAAACAAAGAAACTAACACACAAACAAAAACGGAACCAGACATAACATCTTGTATCACAACCGTCAGCTTGGTTAAGTGTTTTACCCTGCAACATCTCTGACAGACTTATTTGACGACACCAACACTAAAAGAAAAAAAAAGAAGAAGACAACAAGGATGGAGGAGGAAAGAAAGAATAGAAAGGAAAGAAAAAAAGGCCTTGGTCATGTATCATGAGAGGGGAAGCGGCGGGGGAGGAAGAGAAGGGCGGGGAGAGGTGGGGGCGGGGGGGAATGGGCAGGTGGGGGGGGGGGCGGGGGGGGGTGCGTTGGGCATCAAAAACAGTCGTTGCTTCTCATCTTCGTTAACTTTGCATTTGAAGAGACGTCTACATAGTAACCGGAAAAAAAAAAAAAACTCCGAAAGGCTTGAAGCAGGAGGCATTTGTTTACGCATTGTCAAACATGTTTGTTTAAAACCGTCAAAAGGTTCATGGCAAGCTGTGGAAACGTGTGCTTGTTCGAAATAAGTGCGTGGGGGAGTTGGGGAGAACCGTGGGGCTCCCCCCCCCCCCCCACCCCCATCCCACCCCACCACTCCTCCAGAGTTATGTCTGCCTGTCTAGAGTCGCGTCAAAGACAGGGTGGATGAGTCTTGAGGGCCAAGAGGCGGTGATGGCGGCCGCTTTGGTGGTTGGAGCGGTGCTGCGTGTGAATCAGTCGTTCCGTTAGCACTTGTTAAACGTAGGAAACGAAAGACGGTCGTGTTGTGTGTGTGTTCCGCCTGTGTGTGTGGGTGTTGTGTGAGAGAGAGAGGAGGACGAGGGGGGAGGAGAGAGAGAGGTGAGAGAGGAGAGGAAGAGATGAGAACACTTAAACGGAGATGTAAGAGGCGAGGCCACGTGTACACGGGCTTCGCTGGATCTCACCCCTTGTAACACCCTTGCATTCCCAGCTCTTTTTGTCGGGTAAACGAGTTTGCGATGAGCGAACAAAACTCTGCTCTTTAAAGGAGATTGTAGTGACGGTGTCTCCTCCCCCCCCCCCCCCCGCCCCACCCCCCCCCCCCCCCCCCCCCACCCCCCCCCCCCTCCCCCCCCCCCCCCCCCCCCCCCCCCCCACCCCCCCCCCCCCCCCCCCCCCCCCCCCCCCCCCCCCCCCCACCCCCCATTATCGCCGCCGCCGCCGCCGGCCCCCCCCCCTCCCCCCCTCCCACCCACACCACACACACACACCACACACCTCGCCATGGTCCTCCTTCTGTAATGCGTACTCCTCAATGTCCGTTTTGCGTCCAACTTGAGAAGATTAAAGTCATTGCTCGTTCTTCGTCTTCGTTGTCCTGAAGGTTGTTTCTCTTCCTGAAGAACCACAGAGGTCGAAAACGCGTTCGCCTTTTTGGCTTGTAGTTTGTCCCTTTTGTCTGCCGGAATAATGACGATAATTTTTCCTGTGAATTTCCTCAGACAAAGTCAAGCAGCGCGATTGGAAACCTTCGTACGATTGTAACTTTAAAAAAAAGGTCATCTTTTGTACAAGTTATTTCATTTTTCCACCTTTTATCCACGTCATTTCTAAGGAAACTCGGCGCCAAATGAACTTTTGTATGAAAGAGACAAGACGAACGTCAAAGGAGAAAGGATTCAATTTGCCATCGAAAAGGGTCATCACCGAAAGTGTTAGTTTCAATTTCTTCTTCTTCTTCTGCCTTTTCTTCTTCTTCTTCTTCTTCTTCTTCATTCAGACAGGATCTCTCCAGAGCCAGGGGACGAAGGCTGCTGTACGGTGGAGGCCTTCCAGAGAGCTTCTCCCTCGTGGATGTGAATGTTTGTTTGGAAGGCAGAGGCAAAGGTTCGATGTTCAGTATTTCTGTGTCACCTCACAACCATTGACCTGAACACAAGCCTGGATTCATCCCCACGTGGAAGCAGCCAGCCCGTCAGATCAGCACATACATTATGAGTCAGTCGGTCAGAGAGAGGAGGCCCCCCAGGACAGGGGTGTACTCGCAGACTGAAGTCTGCATACTTTGTGGCTGTTGTGGCTGGCAATAGCGGGTCTGGTTCCGTGTGGGGGCTGTCCGTTTGGTCGCGGGTTTGGGTCCGATAGTCCGACACTTTCACGATTCCGACGTTTCGATTAGTTCGACAAATCACGATTCCGACGTTTCGACAATCCGACAATTTTGTCGGACCAACGAAACTGTGTTGGTAATTTTTTATTTTGTGCCAATAGTTCGACACATCACGATTTTCGACGTTTCGATAGTCCGACTTCAAAGTTAGATTGCCGCACGGTCTTCTCTGAAACCACATTCGGGTATCATTGCTTTTTGCCACAGAGGGATGTCGGACTAATCGCTGTACTTTTTCTTACAGGTCGGATCATCGAAACCTCTGAACGTGGGGCCATGTCGTACAACGATGGCGGACGAATCGAAACGGCTCGACTACCGGGCCCACCCGTTTGTCACAACTGTTGTCAGCTCCTGTTCTCTGGTTCCCCCCCTCGTAACTTGGTTTCACTTCCCGGCGGTCGAGGGCGTCGTCGTTCGATTCGTGGGTGGACCATTCGTTCGGGGTTTCCGGACGAACAGTGATCAGGTTGCACAATTCGAAATTTGCTCATTTCGCCTCTTCCCCTGTCTTTCCTGACCCGATGGGTCGGACTCCTCCCAATTCCGCCTCGGGTTTTCCCCCTCTCTTCTTCCACGTGGCCCTAAATTCGCCTCTTTCCCTTGGTCCCCCCTTCTCTTCGGCGCGGTCCGTGTGGAACCCCTTCTTTCTTCCCCCTACAATGGGCTTGGAGGTGGTCGGCGGGCCGCCGATGGGCGGGGGGGTGTCCCCTCCCGGCGAGGATGAGAAGTGGTGGTCCGTGGGGCCGCGTGAGTACTTCCTTTCTCCAACCCCCCCCCTTTCCTCCTCCTTCCCTCCACCCGCAGCAAGGCGTGAGCTTCAAGGCGGGCCCCCAGGAGCGGCCTCTCCAAGATGCAGGCTTGTCTTCAGGGGCAACCGAGCGGAGGGGCCCGAATTCTCGATGCCGCGTGGCCTGTGCCGCAGGAGTCGCCCGCCTGAAAGGGGGCAGCTCGATGTGCACGACAGCGCGGGGGGGCGCCAAACACTATGTGGGGCTCGCACGCATAGGGCACCGACGGCTCAAGGCAAGTAACAGGGTTCCATGCCAGTTCTAAGGACCGGGGGAAGACGCAGGGGTCAGACTGGACCAGGAGGCAAGCAAGGGGTCGAATACTGCAGGGGGCAAGCGAGAGGGGCATTCGGACCAGGGGTCAGCGGGACGAGGCAGAGGGGGGCCCCTCCGCCGCTCGCGCGCGCAAATCAGCGCGCGCAGCCGCCCCCCTTCCTCACGCCGCAAGCAACACGTCTTTTCATTATAAACTCACGCTTGACCCACTGGTCAGTTTAAAAAACCATGCTGCTTGACCACAGGTCTTCTGACCATTGCTTGACCACTGTCACTCCACGATCCGACCATTGCTTGACCAATGATCATTCTGACCATTGCTTGAACACTGTCACACTGACCATATGCTTGACCACTACTGGTCACTCTGACCATGTATTGAGCCCTCATGGTCATCATGTACCCTTACTGATGTAGGGACTTAAAGGTGAGGGAACATAGATCTGAGGAACATAGAGCGGTTTGTTAGTAAGGAGAATTATGGGCTCTATGGTTCCCTGAGGACAGCTCTAGGAATTCCCTCAGGTCAAGAGATATTATACGTCATGTAATATGGCCATGGCAAATGTCATGGCACATGGCATGATACGACATGGCATTATGACATGACACTGACATAGCATGTATTTTATTTTGTATTTTTTTTTTTTTTTTTTTTTTTGGAGAAATTTTTTTGTTATTGGTTTGGTTTGGGGTTGTGGGGCAATCATTAGACGCAGGTAAAAAACAATGGAGCGGACCTAAAGGCGTCTTTTTTTTTTTTGATTTTTTTATTTTTTTTTTTTTTGATTTTTTTTTTTAATTTTTCGCCCCTAAACGGCCAAAATCCCCCCGTCTCCACCGCTTTTCCTCTCGCTCAGTTTTTTGGGTGCTCAAAACACACTGTCCCTACTTCCATCTGCAAAAAAAAAACAAAAAGCGAAAAAAAAAGAAAAGAAGACTTTCCACTACTACTTTTCTTTTTTTTTTTTTTGTTTTTTTTCTTTTCTTTTTTTTTTTTTGTTTTTTTTTTTTTCGCCAAACCAGTCCTCATACCCGACACCATGCATAGGTCTGTATGTTCTCTTACAGATGGACACATTTTTGCTGAATTTTATGTTTTAGCGTTTGATAGACAAGTGTCTGGGTTGTTAATCGTTTCTAATGTGTAGTGTACTGGCACATTCACTCTGTAGTGTTGCTATATACTAAGAAGAAACAACATAGATAAAACAAAAGAGTTAATTATTTCCTGTTTTTTTTTTTTCATTTTGTGTTTATAACACTCACACACACACACTCACTCTATCTCCGTCTCTCTCCCACCTCTCCCCCCCCCCCCCCCCCCCCCCCCGATCAAACCCACCAACAACGGCAGTTACATGTTGAAGGCCACTGTACACCAAACAAAATTTATGCGTAACACACAATTTCCGTATGTAACTGCACCAGGCGGTGCAATATTGTTGGTCCCAATTGCCCCATCTCCCTCTTCATATCCCTTCTACCAAAACCCGTGAAGCGCGTGAACACACTGCTCCACATCACCATTCTTCATCCGCCACGAACCAATGGAAGAAAAAAAACCACGCCACGAACATCCCCCACCACCCCACCCATCTGTCATCCACGACCCCCCCCCCAACCAGTCCCCCCCCCCCCCACCCCCCCCCCCCCCCCAAAAAAAAGTTAGCAAGAGAGAGAGAGACAGACAGACAGACAGAATAAGGCCGTCAGGGCAGACAAGCAGACACACGGGGACAAAGATGGCGTCTTTTGCAAGATTTTAGGGTTTTTGGTGTGTCGTCCTCACCCTTTGGCTGTTCCCCGTTGAAGCCAAAACCTTGTTGCGAAAAGAAAATGGTCCACAAGGAAGGCATGAGGCTAAGAAGCAGAGAAGAAGCGAGACAACAGGCATATGACAGGATTCATCGTCTCCCGTCCGCTCAAATCCCCCCCTCGTGCCTTCCACAGATCTCCGGTCCCTCCCTTTCTCCCCGGTGTGCGCGCAACTTCCTCCCCGCAGATATACCCCCCCCCCCCACCTTTCCTACCCCTCCCCCTCCCTTTCACACCTAACACACGGACAATACGAGAATTTGCCCCCCTCCCATCTCTCTCCCTTCTTAAAAAAAAAAAAAACCCCCAAAAAAAAAAAAACAAAAAAAAAAAAAAACAAAAAATGTGTGTGTTAATACATAACTTGCATTTTCTTCGGCGATTTAACCGTCTTTCACACCTGTTTGGGGAGGTTTTGGGGAAGTTTTCCTTTTTAACCCCTCCGAAACGTTATACTCCTCAAAACAAAATGAGTTGCAGAGGGATACCCGTGTTTGTTTTTTTGCAAATACTAATACACATTTACTCAGTAATATGATAAAATTGATATACTTATAATTTGTCTTCGAAACAATGGATTTATTGATGCCAAATAATATATCTGTTTGATAATTTAATCTGTGCATGTGTTTATAAGTAAATTTTGTTTTCAATGAATCTCCAAAAGTTGTAAACGATTGGACACGCGCAGAAAAAGTGTTCAATGAATCAGTTGTGTCAGGACAGTACGAGCATTTGTTTGAGTCTTTTACTTTCATTTTACTAAGCATAATATTAGTAGATATATATTGTGTAGTATTTTCCAGTGGAGAACTCTGAGTCTTACCTCTTTTGTGACGTCTGTAGCTCGACACCATGTAGGTTTGTCTAAGTCTATATACCAACTTTTCTCTTCCAGAACGCACTTGCAGTAGGTGTTTGAGTTTTCCTTATGTGTGACATAATTAATTTCCCTTTTTTTTAGGCTTTGTATTTAACAGACTGGGCAAAACAGGGGAGCGTCCCAGATCCTCTTTCTCCTAACTGGATCCACTGGATCCATTGCGCAGGTATGGAGTTTAATCAAAGCATTGTACTGGAACAATGTAAGGGCTCTGTTCTGTCCAACCATTTCCTGCATTTCTTCTTAAAGTCAGTAGTCTATTTTCTCTTTCATGAATTATATCCTTAAGTTGCTTTTGCTTAATACCATTATTATTTACCCAGTTTTTGAAAAATATAATACCTGATTTTTATATAGCGAATTAGATTATTATGGAAAAGGTATTGACTGTGAAAATTGCTTTTGTCGATATCATCCAGTTTTATCAATATTTTGTGATTTAGATAAACTGCTAACACTTCTTTCCAGAATTCATTCCTGATTAAACTACAAATCCTTCAGGGTCTTTGGCTCTGCAGTTTATATACAAAAAGCATCTGTCTTTACGAGGTGTTTTGTAAAATGCCATCTGGGTATTAATGCCCAGTTTTTCTTGCTCGGTAGGCTTTAAAAAGAGTTGCCCCGCCCCCACTGCAAATACAAACAGTTTTGAAAGTTAGTTACTCAGATTAATCATACCAAGTCCTCCTTTCTCCACCACACTTGCTTCCATTACTTTTCTTTTGACTTTTTCGAAAGCTTTTTTATTGTTTAAATCTTTTTCTTCCACTTCCCAGAATTTTGTAAAGGGTTTGAGTTATTTTGTTTAGCACATTATCTGGAAGTCCTATAGATTGCATGACACATAAAGAAACTGACTAAGTAAAAATGTTTTATTACTACTTACACATCTTACCTTGGATACTGATATCCCGCTTACCAATTCCATTCTCGAATCAGTTTAGACCTTATTTATTTTTGACACACCCTACGACTGACTCCAATTATCTTCGATATTCCTAGCCATCCTATCACGCTGGAAATGGATAGATGCCTAATATAATTTATTTATTTTATCTACTGTAGTGAAGAAAGGAAGCTCTGGTTCTCCCTATCTGCCTTCCCATGGGTAAAGCTTTCGTTTTCTGTACGTTTTAATTTTAAAACTGAGAAGAAAACGAAAACCTTTGAAATGTTGTAAAGATTTCTAAAAGATTTTGCCATATCTCTTTTATCTCTGAGGAATAGAGTTGTATCGTCCGCCATTTTGTTTGATTTTTAGAGGAGTATCATTATGTGGAACATGTGGTTGGGACGTGGATGCCAGATATGGAGCTATTTCTAACTTTAATCGCTAACAACTCCACTGCCAAACAAAGCCTAACGGAGGAAAAAAAAAAGGGCACCCCTTGTCTAATTCCACAAGAAAGATTAATTAAACGGTTCAGATATCCATCCCCCCATGATTTATTGAACTAGCAGGGTTCTTTGTTTAGTATGGCAACCCATTTTCGAAATTCAGTTCCGAAGCCAAAAACTTTAAAGGCATGCAAAAGAAAATCTCTTGACAATGAGTCAAAGGCTTTTGAAAAATCAAACCGCCAGCAAGTAACCAGTTTTATTTGTTTGGTTAAGGTAATTGACCCTGCATCATCTATTGATCGTATTATTGTTGCCATGTTTCTTCTTCCTTCTTCTGCCTATAGCCTACTTGGTCGTTGTTAACTAATTTGTGGATGACTCTTTCCGAGTCTTTCTCTTTCTTCTGCCAATACTTTGGCCAGTATCTTGTAATCAGTGTTTGTTAGAGTTATAGGTCTCCAATTAGTCAGTTTATCTCTATCAAGTTCTTTTCCTTTGTGTAACAATGTAATTATGCCTTGCTTTTGAGTATAAACTAGTTCTCCTTATCAAAAAAGATTCCACATACGAGTTTGTTAAGACTACTTTATTTTATTTATTCCAAAAAAATTTGAAGAACTCAATAGTAATTCCATCGCTCCCTGGCGCTGATCCATTTTTCATCATCTTACTTAAGGCGTTTTTGTTGTTTTCATCATCAGTAGTGATCATACCTTCGCAACTGGAAACGTCATTTTCTTCTTCCCAAACAAGGGATGGTTGTCATTTTCTAGGGAACCCATCAACAGATTCACTAACATTTGTTTACCTTGTTTACTTCAAACTGGCTTTATTATACAAATTCTTATAGAAAATCAAACTTCTTAAAATTACCTGTTCTTCTAAAATTTTGTCGCTGATCTGTGATTACTTCTCTTCATCCTATCTTTACACAACCTTTGATGAATTTTCTTTCTTTTTTCCTCTTGGCTTTTCTCTAGATTGCAGAAATATTTAGTGTTACGTTCACCCACTCCTTTCAATCCACTTAATTTCGTGTTCTCTCCTTCTCCTCACCTGAGCACCTTTGGCTTTATGTGCTTGTAGTAATTCTAAACTTTTTGTTTTAATAATAAATATTGTTTCTTGATTATCTTTACTCGTGGGATTAAGAATCATTTTTTTTTCAACTTTACCAAAATTTCAAACTCTAATTTCTTTTCATCATTTTTTTCTCTTATTGGCTAGTAGTTTACCATACTCACTACAACAATCTCTAATTTTGATTTTACATAATTCCCAAGTATGCATATATGATGAGTTGCCAATCTGAACGTATTTCAAGTTCTCTGTCTAATAAATCATTCATTTTCTGAACGAATCTTGGATCCTTTAAGTAAACTGTTATTAAATTTCCAATAGCTAGGCCCACGAATAAAGTCACTGCTGTCAAGTTCTAATAGTAGTACTGCTTTGTGGTCCGAGTGAGGAAAGTTGATGTGTTCACACAAAGCACTTAGTTGACGCATTCCTCCTCGGATAAAAAGCAATAAATCTAAGCGACGGGCGATAAAGGGATTTACTCGAGACCATGTGAAGTCTTTTTCGCTTTTATGAAATGCTCTCCACATATCTGTGAGTTGTAGACTAGCAACCGTATGGTTAAATATAATCTCACTTCTGAGTCAGTATGGATATGACCTGATATAATGTCCAACTTATTACTAAGAACACAGTTAAAATCACCAACCAGAAGAAGATTGTTTTCACTGAATTCACTCAACTTTTCCTTTTCCTGTAAGTTTTTTTTCATGAACAACATTTTTTCACCACTTGAGTTGTTGGGAGCATAAATATTTCCTAATTTGAAATTGTATTCATTATGGTTAACTGAAAACTACAAAATTCTATTGCAGGCAATTTCTAATCTGACTTCTCCTTCAAAATGTTTAGCTATTAAAATTACTTCTCCTTGACTTCTATTTGTTGCCTTCGTTGTAAAAAATTCGTCCCCCCCCCATTGTTTTGTCCCCCATGACACTAAATCACTAGTTGTTATGTGTGCCTCTCTTGCAACATGCTATAATATCAAATTTCTGACCTTTTAGATAATGAAATACTGATGAATTTCTTTTAAATTTATTTTTCAACCTCTCTGACATTAATACAGCATATGCGTATTTTATCCCATGAATCATAAAGTATTTCTTTAAGTGTAAAATATTTTTTACAGTACCTGAGTAAAACACAAGTATATCTCATTCCAGGCCATAGTCCGTAACACTAGCGAGGGGTCAAAATCCCGGGTCAGTCCACTGCCTGCAATGTTTCATCCCCCCGTGTTACCCTTTTCTTGTTAGCGTTTGCGCTTGTAGGGGGGGTGAGTTACGGAGATCCTGGCCCGTGTTCCTCTTTTTAACTTTGTCCTTCCCGTCACCTCCCGGGGACTGGTGCCCTCCCAGGAGCGGGGGCCGCTTCGGTGTCTCGGACCTGTGGCGACGTTTGGACTGAAGGTGGAAGGAAGAGGGTGAGCGTCGTCTGGCGTTCCCCTGGTCGACCCCTGGACTGCCCGCTCTCCTCCCCTCTCGTCGTCTCGCTCTTGTCGGACCGGGAACTGTCTCCTTCCTGTTTCCTGGTCACTTTCACCCTGCACAGCCACACTCTCACTCACACTGGTATTGTTAGGAGGATGGATGGTGTTTCCAGCTGGCACAATGGATCTCCTTGCTTGTGGCCAGTCTGTCTACAAGCCCTACAGACTATTTCTTTTTACACACGCTGAAGCGTGGTGACCTGTGTCCAGACATTTTGAGCAAAAATTAGTTGTTTGTTCTCTGCCTTTTTCTGCTCACGGTGGTATACCTTGGCAGTGAACACACTAACCTTGAGCGTTTTTTTCAAGGGGTACGGGTGGAAGCGTTATGAAATAAGAAACGTCTTCCTGTAAGGAAACGGGTTAATTTTCCGTCCGCGTCTCTGGCTCTTTCCGCCTTTAAAATCGCCGGGATCGTAGAGCCGATCGTAGGTCACATCCAATTTTAATGAGAGAATGTTCAATCTCTGAATCGGGCAACTGAAAATTGGGCAAATTGTCTATCCAGACTTTCGTGAAGGGCTTTTTCTTCGCCAGTATCATCTCTCAAAGTAAAAGGAATTGGTACTTGACAACTGCACAACAGAACCTCTCACAACACTACCTTGCACAAGGAGTTTTGTCCTGGCGTCCTGCGTTGCGGGGGATAGATCCTCCACAAGCTTCCAATCTGTTGCGCTCCCACCACAGACCCTTGGCCAGCAACCCCGCTCACCTGCCAGGCAAATCTCGAGCACGGAAGGCCGGTTGTTCGACGAGTCCCGGAATATTTCTCTCGCCTTCACGAAAACAGGAGAAAGACGCCTATCGCGGACATCTTTCACTCTTCAGCAGGAGCAAGCCACGAAGTCAAAGAAAAGCGAATAAATGACGGGTCACTCGAGTCGGAATAAGAGTAGAGGACTGCACGCGTATCGAAATTCAAAACCCAAAAGATTGAAGCGAGCGACGCTAGTCGAGATTCAAGACAAAAAAACGGCTAAGTCAGAAAAAAAAAACTCACTCAGCCTGCATTCAACGTTTGCGGAGAGAACAGAAACTCAGTGACCAGCTAGCCACGCACTTGTTTTGTCTCCATCTGCCGAAGTCCACGACATAGCATGTACACTAGACTTGAGAGGAAATAGAGAGGCTGAGTGGAACATCAGAAGCTGAAGGGAACATAGACATGCAATCCGCCTCTGAAAAAGAGGGAAGCAGGACGAAACCAGTTCGCTGGAGAGCTGGCACGAGTACCTTTGTTCCCAAAGTGGTGCAGGAAGACTGCGAATATTGGGGGTTGGCATAACTCCTGAGGGAAAAACATTCTCAAGGGCCTGCCCACGGGTTCCCGGAACGGTGTAGTAAACCATGCCCGTTGGCAAGCAGCACTTCGTTCAAAAGCGCGTCCGTGTATGTTGTTCAACAAATGGTATGGTGTGCTACTACCGGATGAAGACCCGGCGGGCGTCTGGGCTGGCCAAATACAGAGGTGGAACGACCATTTTGAAGCGCTTAGTTACAGTTGGCACAACCAAGGGGTCTGAGCATTCTCCAAAGTATGTTTTTTTAAATTTTAAATCAGATTAAAAATGCTTTTTTTACATAAGAACGCGGGTACTGTTTTTTACCCACCTACCGCTACAAAACCGTTCCGTGGGAACAGTTGCCAACCGCTGCGTGGATTGTAACTGTCTATTTATAACTGTCCTGTCTGTCTATCTATTCTCTCTAAATGCACACACAAAACACGACGCAAAACAAACACAACACAGGCACCGCACACACGCCACGCATTGGCCTCCGCGGCGTCGCGCGTCGCTGCACGTGCACACACACACCACCCACCCACCCACACACCACACACACCACCAACACACACCACCACGCACATATAGTACTAGACAAACATGACAGACGGACGGACAGATGGCAGGCGTGGAATGGATTGACAGATCAGTGGGAATGGATGGCTGGATGGATTAAATGAATAGGAGGAAATGAGAACGAGGAGCGAGAGACTGACAGGAGAGAGAGCCAGCAGGCAGAAGAGCGACGAACAGACGGGATGAGGAGACAGACCCCATGGACACGAGGGGCAGCATAAGACCGAGACTAAAGCGAAAATAAGTCTGAAAATGAGTCTTGTCGAGTTTTAACGATCTAATTTGAGGACTTTTAACATCCAGGCATTCAAATCCTGGCCAAGAAGCCAGAGACGACAAGGCAGACGGAAGAACAGTAGTTGTCGTAAAAGAGGACGGTTTCTTCTTTGCTTTTCGGGATTTCCCTAATTTGATACATTACAATCCGAACGGTTTCTCTTTTGTCTGTCTTTTTCTTTCTTTCCTTTTTTTTCAGTTTTTTTTCTTGTTTTCAAGTTCCGGCGAACGGGGTTGGCAGTAAGAGGGATTTGTGCGAACAGTGGTCTTTGTGCTGGAGGATTATGGAGTCTGATTATTATTTCTACTGTCTCGTTATGTTCAAGAGATGAGGATGTTCCCAGAACGTTCCATATATTAAGCGGGGAAAGGGATCTCCTTCTCGATTGAACTGACCTGAATGACTAATTTCATGACTGCTCGGTCTAAAACTATATTATTCTATCTAAACTGCCCCTTTTCGTCCAAGAGATCCTTGTTCCTAGACCGTTTCCTAAAAGCGGTTATGGAATTGTGAGAATGAAGTCCGGTACCCACCCCCCACCCCTCCCCCTCCCCTGTAGAGAGTGGTGTCGTGCATGAGGAGATCGGAGCGCGTTTAGAGGCGGTGGCTTAAATGAGAGGGAGGGGAGAAATGTGAGAGAGGAGAAAACAATGCGAACTAGATCCACGGACTATAGCGCATGTCACGCGCCATGCAGAAAATCGTCATTTCCGGAAAGAAATTCTTTCCGCAACAGAAGGAACAGGTATAATATAGAGATGTGGAACTTGGAGACCGTTTCAGGACCCGAAATCAGGACATTCGACTAATGCTTTTTTTTGAGTTTTTTTATGTTTGTTTTTTTTTTGGTGGTTTTTTAAAAGAACAATATGAAGAGTGATAGTGTTTGGGACGAATCTACGATGGGATGAACATATTTAGGTGACCAATACAAAAAGAATCATAATGCAAATGAGTCAGATTCTTGGAGGGACACGTAGTGAAAACGCCAGTGTGAAGCTAAATGTAAAATACTCCTAAGGACTGGAAGTGAGATCCCACGGTGGTTTGTTTCCTTTTGTTTTAACGAGTGGAGAGTCCCACTAGAAGTGCTGAAATATGATGAGTTACCCTCAGATCAAATGTAAGATTCGTAGAGTGAAGGTGGGATGTAGTGGATCAAAAACTATGAGAATTCAGTAGGAAAAATTTCAGGTGTGTGAAGATCCTGGTAGAAGGGTGGTGGAATAAACTCCCTCCTGTGATGTGAGGGAAGAGATTCGTGATGAGGAAAATAGTCTGTGAGATTCCTTAGTAAAGATAGAATGACAACCATGAGATCCCGGGCGAATAGATCTGAATACCAAGATCTCGTTTGAAGTGCGAAAGATGCGAATGTGATGATACCAGGTAAAGATGATACTGGAACGCGCGAGATCCAGGCGAAAAGATCTGAATTGAGATCGTGTTAAATTAAAAAAAGGTTGCCACATGGCGGGTGTCCTGTAAAAACTGAAAAATGATTTCCAACTTTTACCAATTAATTTTCCCCGTCGTCCAGATGTCCAATTTTAATTCCCCCCCCCCCCCTCCCGGGTTTTGTTGGTTTTTAAATGGAAAACACTGACTATTCGAATTTTGGGACAGCATCTTCAATGAATATGATTAAATGCTCCGCAATTATTTCCATATTTTTTGTTTTCACCAAGGAGGGAGAAGTAAGATAATGTTTAGACAAGTCGAACGACCAAAAAGATAGAATGGAACCTCCATCCACACACACCACACAAACTAACACACAACACACTACAGACGCTGGGGCTCTCTCCGACTCTCTTATATCCGACTCTCGCCAGACACCCAACCCAGCACACAAACACAAATGCAAAATACGAGTACACACACAGCGGACGCGCACTTGAATTAGCAGGAAGCCATCCATCCTGAGGATGCATGAGAATAGGCTTTCTAGCCCAGCAAAAGGTGTTTTTAAAACTTGAAACTTCACGGTGTGTTTTTCCATGGTGTGTAGAACAGGTGGTACATTCCTTCGGTTTACATTTACTTTTGCCGGGGCGAAGAACAAGGAATATGCCTACAATGCTAAGGAAATAACGTCCATATAGGCAACACACGTTCCATTTGATCATCCACTATCATTCTTGAACATAGGTGGATCCTATAAGATAATGTGGGGGGCGGGCAAGCCAGAAGCTTAGAAGTCGTTTTCCCCCGGGTCACCAGATTATTTTGATCTAATTCCACCCTAGAAAATCGGTGGTTCACCTTGTTGTGTGGTATGTGTGTACGTGTTGAGGGAAAAGACCATAGACGGTGAGATGGGGTCTGCATTCTTCGGTAATGTTTATATCACGACGCGCGAATGTTTTTGGATCCTGGAAATGAAAGGCTGCGAACATCTTCTCACTTTATCTGCACTTCGAAAAAAGAGAAAAAGAGGCGGGCGAGAGAGGGAAGAAGCGGGGGGGGTTGGGGGAGGGGTACAGGTTCTATGATCCAAAACGAGTAGTGGGGATGCCGCTCGGCTCTTCACCACCAAAAAAGGAAGGCAAAATAAACGACGTGTGAATGAAAATAAACAATTTAAATAAACATGGGTTTTAAAAAATTAAAAGGAAAAAATAATTAAAAGCAAAGAAAGAAAATAAGCAGCGAGAAAGACGACAAAATACTTGCCCATTGCAAAGAAGGGAGAAGTATCTTTCTCATCAGTTTATAATTTGTATATGGGTCAAAACAACGTCGCCTACTCAGGACACAGGTTAATATATTCTGATGTTTGAATAAGCGCGCGCCCAGCACATATAGCGAATCGAGGAATGTCGGCGTCTGTAACTGCAGTACTTACGGTGGAGGCGACGCGCACCATTCTCCACGACCATGTTTTTGCATTTTCTCTCTCGGAGTTGAACTGTTTTAAAAGAAGGGACACCTGGACGCGATGGGACGAGGTGCTTGGTTTGGGGCAACCACATGGCGGTAGCGACGGGGCACACCAACGGCACGGCGGCATTTTTTCCCACGCAACCAGCGCAGGTATACTTTCGGGCGACCTGAGAGCTCTAAAGACATTCGCGATTATCTACCCTTCGTAGGATTTTCCGAAGGGATCGTGTATCAGATGGTTCACACTGGGTCCATTCTCGGGGCGCGTTGTCGACCTCCGTCGCAAACTTAGAGTTTCGTTAACAAAAGAGGCATTCAAGACGTGTAGTGCGGCAAGAGAAAAAGAAGGAATACCCTCAGCAGAACGCCCCAAATGTGAAATCAACATTAATATTTCCCTATTGCGAAGAAGGGTTACATAACTTATAGAGAGCCAAAGACCAGTCATCGGCCGGCAGACGATCTGTGTCTGTACTTTCCAGGCATCAGAAAGCAGAGATCCAGATCAGCCGAAGAAAAAAAACACAAAAAAAAGACAAACTTGAGGAAAACCAACCGCCAGTTACACCAAGGGACTACGACGAAAAACGATGGGTTTTTGTTTTGTTTGTTTTAGCGCATTTTCTACGTCGATGGTTACCGTATTACCTCTGTAGAGACATTTGTACAATAAATACTTTTTTGGACGCAGGCCTAAGAAACTATTTAACGGAAACAAAAGAAAGAAAAAAAAAAAAAAACTGAAAAAAAGAAGCGAACCAGTATTCCAGTGTATATGATCACAGCTAGGAGTATGTCTCAGCCACAAGGATCCCGCTTTCACCGCCACCAAAATTGGATAGGGTAACTGGCCGCATTGGTCCAATCGGCAGTATGTGTTTTACGCCAAGTTTCGCAGTTTTTTAAAAATTTATAACAAACCGCGACTTCTGTAGCTTTTTTTAACGGCAAATTGTACCGCAAATATACTTAAGCAGGAAGAAGAAACGACACCAACGTACGGTGCAACGTCCAGGGCTAGGGCAGAAAAACACTCTTAACCCCCTCTTGGCTGAGATCAATGGAACTGACAAACCAACTGCTTTGTGAGACGAGCAAGGACTTCAGATTTCCCTTGTATGAATTGTCTACCAGCTGCGATTCTTTCTTTTATCTCCACAAGACCCTGCGTTCTGTGATGAGTGCTCAGCTGGGTGTTTATCTGGTTGGCAGGTTTGACCGTGAAAAAAATACAAAGAGACATGTGAAATCAGAGTTGCGATAACGTAAATATAAGAAACGTGGAAACGTAGGCACACGAAACGTGTTAGCTTAAATTTTGTGTGGGAATCCGGATCCGTTGGGCGATCTCTAGGATCGTTCATTTTTTTTGTGTCACTTCCCAAGAGACTTCAAAGTCATAATCGGACGGTATGTGTACCTCAAGTCCTGTATGACATCAATTGAAAGAAAATTGCAAAATGAACAACAACCGTTAATAATATACGA